>JACJUY010004013.1:48435-69846 GCA_014220935.1 Platorchestia sp. MABIK | reverse complement strand
CTCTCAACTTCCCTTCGACCAAGTAATGATCCGATATCCCATTCAACTCACCACGGAACACATGCACATCGAGCAAACGACCCATCACTCCCCTGCTAACCAAAATATTATCCATCAATGCTCTCTCCACTATCACACCTACATTCGACCTCACATATGTATACTTGTTTATACTTTTCTTCTCAAACATACTATTCCCAACCACTAACTCACTCTCTACACATAACTCTATCAAGTATTCACCACTCTCATTCACCCCAGCTACTCCATACTTACCAACAACACCATCCACCACCTCATCACCCACTCTCGCATTCAGGTCCCCCATCACCACAACTTTACAACCATTTCCCACTCTTGCAACACACTCGGACAACTTCTCCCAAAACTCCTCTCTCTCCTCCCCACTCCTCTCCGATAATTTTAATTTATTAAATTAAAAATATTAATAATATTTATTGTATTATGTAATATATAATATAATATAAAATATTAATAATATAGCAAAACATCAACTTGTTCCCATCGATTAACTGAATTTTTGAAGACTATTATTTTCTTTGTTTTTTTATCTATGTTTGAATTCAATGTATTCAAATGATTGAGATCTGAATCAATATCATCAAATATATCAACATGATCAGCCATTAAAGTGAACTAACAGAAAATAACATCCCATCTATAAAGACATTTTTTACAAAGTAGAGGCGAAAACTGAAAAAATAACCATGAAAAAGACTAAATTATAATGTAAAATAATCACACAGAGATGACAACCTTTCAATTCAGCGTAATTTCTTAAAAGCACACGCCGTCAGTCCATGAGTGATCACATTATAATGGATTAATTGCTCATACTCTACTGTAGTTAGTTACACAAGCTAGTAGACACCAAATAGTATCAGCACAAAACACAAAAGGTGTAACAAAAAGTTATCAGATAGAAGTCGAAGATTTCTAACACAAAGGCCTTGAATTGCTAAATTATTCTTGAATTTAGCAATATAGGTGACACATAGATAAGAACCATATCAGCTTGTATAAAAAGAGCGTCAACACAGAAAAATAAAAAATAAATGAGAAACGCTTCATTAAAAGGAAAACAAAGTGTTACGTCTGATATGAATGCCTTAACTTCTTATATTTTAAATAGAAGGTGTAATAAATTCTAGTACATATTTGAAATGTACCTAAATAATGCAAAAACGGCATCATTTTCACTACTAGAACCAGAAAGCCGGTTCTACAGGGTGGCGCAAAAGTAACGCACCCTTTTAAAAAATTAATAATAAATAAACTATGAAAGGTAAAACGATAGGGTTAATTGCACACGATAGAGGAAGTCTTAAAGTTTATTTACATGTCGTTCCCTGTCTACAGATACCCAGTGTATATTGCGGAAATAAATCTTTAGAATTTATCTTCAAAAGGGTGAGCCGTAACTAATGCGCCACCCTGTAGTAGTAAAAAATCCATGTTTGGAGGAATTGGCTAACGTAAAATCTGGCATGACGGTTCGTACGATTTTCATTACAAAAAAATATGTTAGGAGATCTTGCTCACTTGAAACAGCAAATAGCGATCGAGCTCTTTAGGCGTGTTGATTGCTAGAAATCTTGAAGGACTATGTCCTGGAATCGTGTGGGAGAAAACGCTGATCTTTCCATCTAAACCTTTTACGATTCCTATTTTCTCCAGAAATTTTGTTTTGGCTGGCATCACAGTGTATATAATGTTAGCTCGCGTAAGTGTGAGATATTCGTTTATGTAAAATTTCGGTTTTATCATTTGAAATGTCGCCAAAATTTCTAACTTCTTTTTCTAGTGCTTTAGTTAAAAAGTCATGTTTCTTCTATCCACTTTTCCAGTTGTAGTTCTTTCCCTAATCTGTTTGCCGTAATGATGTCGGTTACTTCGGTTGATGTTGTCCTTCAGCAGTTTTGGAACTGTTCGTTCATAGTCTTCACCTGCGTGTGATGACGGCAGTTCCCCTGAGATAACAAAAGCACTGGTCTGATTTTCTAATTTTTCACGCTCTTCCTTTCTCTCTAATCGATCAAGACGTTAAGTTAAGCTGCTTATTGTCTTGTTTTGGTCGTGTTTGATTTTCATCTGTTTGAATCCTTTCCTTGTTAGTGTTTCGATTAGTGATTTGAAGAGAAGTTATTGATTTTAAATCTTGTCATTACTGACATGAAGTGATCAATTAGAATCGAGAGTACTTGCTCACGCTGTTTTGGCAATAATTTCTTCTACGTCAGGAAATGGGCCAAACTCTAGGGTAGTCTTATCATTGCTCTATGGCTTGAGTGTCTGGCCGTCGTCTTGAAAGGAGAGAACACGGTAGCTGGTTTCTTTAAGATGTTGGGGTTGAGTGCCTTTTTGTGATTGAATATTACACGATTTATTTCATTATTTTTGACTATGATTAGATAAATTGACTCTTGGATGCTCATGGTTTGAATGGGCACTCTCTTAAGTCAGAAAAAGGTTATTAATTAACAATTCGAGCACTTTGTTTATGAGCGGAACAAGAAGCGTCTTCACTGCACGACACACACGAACAGGCTTTTGTGAATTTTAAATTGTTTTTCAAGCTTTACGCAATAAGTTGTGCTGTGTACAGGGATGTATCTATAAATAACGAGCATAGTATGTATGTGCATTGGGGCGTGTTCAATTTTCCTCATTTTAATGCAATTTGTGTTACAAAACTTTTTTGCTCTAAAGTATTATCAGACAAAAAATCTAAGCCGTAAGGACATAAAATTCCAGTATTGCTCTAACCATTTATAATAGAAACGGTAAATGAAGTTGGCGTGTAGAAAAATTTGTACAGAAAAAGCCAGAGTGAATGAAAAATATAAAAACGCAGGTATTCATTCTAAAAAGTGGTCGAAGTGTTTGTTCAGAGCAAAAATGTCACGAAAAATGAGAAGACATGGCCTAGTGATAGAATCCAGGAATACTTACGAATAAATTTCATAACCGCAACGATATTAAGTTGTGGAATATGGTTTTGCCGGACGTTCATATTCTACAAGATTTATTTTCGATGACAGACACTGTTTGCATATTGTAGAGATATCCATCAATATCCGTAATTAAATCCTTGATAGCAAAGTTTTCAAAAAACGCTGATAAACACGTCATTACTGTTTCCCATTAATTAAGGGAGGGAACACTGATGGAAAAAGTAGTATTCTGCTTATCGTGTCTGCTGAGCAATTTCATGAGACCTTGTTTGAGGGACATTTGAGACTTGAAATCATCTCTAATTATACAGGCTGAGAGATAAGATGTTTTTTATTTATTTCGTACCCAATCCATTCCTTTTAGAAGCATTGATTAAAGCATTGATGAATGCTTTAATTACGATGGCGAGTTTGAGCCAGCGTGGAGACATATTTGGTCCCCTGAGGGTCTTAGATGCGTTTTTGTTTTATTCAGTCATTGACGCTGCAATAATAACTCGGTTTACTACGTAAAACAATTTCCCGTTGTAACGATTGAATAATTAACGGTGTGGTAAATACTCTTTTTTCAGTTCTGACAGTTCGTTTTCGTACATAGCAGTTATACCTTTGCATATGCAAACATTTTTTTTTACATGAGGATTAGTAGTATATTTGTTACATGAGCCTTATCAGAGTATTTTCCCACTGAAACTACTATTTTACATGTTTATGCAATGACCTCATTTCTTTTCGATACATGTTTTTCAAACTTTGGGAGCCTTTTTTCACAAGCATTTTAATAAAAAGATGATTTTTTTTAAACAAATGAAGTACAAGAAATTTCCAAATTTATTTTGATTAATTATGCAGCGATACTTTTCGAGTGTTTTCTTGCGCAATCGCACCATTTTATCGGTGAATAGTTTGAAAGTATTTGCATAGGTTTATTATTTTTCCTGGAATGCTACAGTAATTTCATATTCAGAAGAGGAACGGTGGAAAATAAATTTTCCAATATCATCGTTTACATGGGATCACAGGACACTAGTGACACTGAATGTATGATGCATAAAACGGGTTTTGGAGTTTCCCTGTAACGCTTGCTTGGGTGCTTGCAAGTAATTCAGTATTAATATTCTGGAATATCATGTTAAATCAAGAAGTAATGTCATTGATTAGTTCTCAATTCACCCTCACAAGTCTCTGAACTATCCATCAAACCACTAGGGCTGTCGCTCAAAGTTCGCATTGCCAATGTTCATTATTAGTTGTGTGTCACTGTATCATCTCAATTTAAGACCAATTCTATATAAGAACAAGATAATGAGTGTATGAGTCACACATAAAACAGATGAGAATAACTCATGCCAAATGTTCGCTTAGAATCACCACAGAATTAAGGAAAATCTAAGGAAAAAAATTGAACAATCCTTGGAAGTTCGTAACGATCTGTTGTGAAAGTTCTGTTATTGATCTCACTGAGTGAGAGGAACCTGTGCTTTGATGTATGATTTGCGAGAGAGCATCATATTCTTACTGTTGCGTCACTTCTGCAGAAAGCTTTGTTCTGACTACATAATTTTTATCTCCTAATGGTTTCCTTGTCAAGAAATCTTCGCGAAAACATGACGGGGAAAATTAAATGATTCTTCAAGTACTTGACAATGAAAGTATGAAAGTTTTAAAATTCTGCATCGATATTACCTTAGTGCTTAAGCTTTTTGACCTTTTTCTAGCGACTACTTTCACCATGAATGTCATCGTTCATCTGTGACAAATTGTTGACCAAAGATAAATGAAAATTAAGACATTTTTTTAGCAGTTATCAGATTCTACGAATGTTATCTTAGAATGCCATTACATCGCATGCGCAAAACTTACATACTCCAGTCATATTCCAGATATAGTCACAATTTTTACGCACATGTATCACTAACACTATTCGAAATATTTAAATATTTTAGAAACATTTTGCATTCCTCAAATTTCGGCAAAACATGCTTATTTACGAGTGTATGGTGGCCCTATCACACGGTCTCCTACATATTTGTTTGTATAGCAACTTTCATACTCTTTAGCAGAATCCTTCCATTGTTGTTTCATTCGTTTTCATTTCCATGTATCTATTGATCTACATCTTTTTCGGCCGTAAATGGGTGGAAGCTTAATTTTTAATATAAATTTAAAAAATCAGCTAGACAAAGACTAGGCTTATGATCTGCACGGAGTTTCTTTAAAATTCCTATACGCGGCACTGCTGCGGCTGCTATGGAAGATGAAGATGAGCTGGACGACACAATGCAATTCGAAGATTAGTTTTTATGACCTTCAGACGTTAACCTTCATTTATTGATTTCACATTTAATGGTAAAATTGCATCCTGTTGTTAAACCGAATTTATAAATTAAAGACAGCTAAACATATTATCAGTTTCTCATTTGATGATAATCTGTAATATATTAAAAATTTCTTTTAGGTAAAGATCAACCTAACATTATAGAAATTTTTGAATCATTTGTCATATATCATTCCTCCCCTTCAATAGAAATATTTTATCACAAAGCGAATATCTACTTATTTGAGTTGTAGGCATCGATATTAATTGGAAAACTTTATAACCCGTTTCTATAATATTTTTAAAATGGAGCAAAGAAACTTCCTCCAATGAACGAGTTATATGCCGTTAGACAGTGATCCAACCAGTTGATCTTGCGACTTCAAAACTTTTCACCATAGGAACTGGAAAATCATACTCAGTGCCTTTCCACAATAATTGTTTCATATTTTGACGATTATTCATATTAATCAAAATTTTGTGGTAAAATTCCAGATGATGGTAGGCTAATGGTTTTTAAACTCATCTCATAGAAAATTTTCTTCCTCATCCACCGATATAATTGACTCTCAAGTACGTGCTTTGGTTCGTCTTGGGGAGCAATTATCCGAAAGCAGTTGTTTAGGAGGCAAGTGTCATGTTATCATACAAAGTTGTGCACTCAAAGTTGTGTTCCATGCTTTTCAGTATACAACACGTTGCTTGTGGGCACTGGCGACGGTTATACTGAACTCCACGTTTTCAGGTTGAAAGTTTTATGTTTTCTAGACGCTTGATGCCGAGCTACGAATGATGACTTGAAATAACAAGGCTTTGGGCAAGAAGGCAGTGTCATATTGATATCAGTTCTACGGAGCAGAGCCCAAGACGTAGAATGGAATTGAGTTGCCTGAAATGCAACTGAATATTATTCTTTGTTTATCGTTCAAATATTTTTAAGCTTGCCATGTTATTTCCATGTCTGCCTTTTTCAATAATCAATTCAGCAAATCCAGTTCATTTTGAAACTTTGGGAATGTGAGTGGCGGCATGATAAAATTTGTTTGTTAATAATATTGAGCTGGCTGAAAAATTATGTTATTTTTAACATAAATTCTCGATTGTACTGACATTTTTTACTGCGAGGCATTCATTTTTCAATTGGTTCAACTGAATAACTTGTGCCATAACTGTAAACTATCTTTCACCTTGTACTAAATGAATGATATCTAATGAATTTACACGGCTCAGAATACACTATAACATGTTAGAGAATAACGACCAATATCTCATTTAATTGTCACATGTTTTGCGACCAAGAAGATAGATACTATAAAAATAGTTTCAAAAAAGAATGAGAAAAATATCTACGTTTTGGAAGCATTCAATTTGGATAACAGTATTCATGTTTCCTGTTTCAAAACCACACTAACATTTTTTCCACTGTAAAAATTGTCGGGAATCAACGTGATTTGGAAGAACATAATACCAGCAAAGATTTTAGCCAACCAAACACACTCCGTACAGCGTGATCGATATTACTCAGGAAACAGTGTCTCCCCCAAATCGGATTGAGAAGCAATTGCGCTCGAGCTGGGCAGGTTTTTGCAGCTCGGCCTAGGGACAAATTTCAAGAGGAGATTCGTGAGGAACATCTCATTTTTGCTGAGCTGCTGTGCACTCGATAGACAATTTGAGCACTTCATGGCCAAGGCAGCCAATCATGGAAGAATAACGAGTCGGAGCACTTCACGCTCCAAATCATTCCGCGTATGGATCTCCACTCCTGAGAACTGAAAAATGACGAACTGATTATAGGGATTCATCTACGTAGTGAGAAATACTGTGAAACTAGTATTGACTATCAAAGTAAGTTGAGTTGTTCAACTCGTCATGTATCTGCATTGTCAAAATGCGTACTGTTGTTGGCGGGTCAATTTACTTCATCTCTCGAACCTGCTTGTGTCTGGAGTCATTCGTGAGAAGATGAGCACTGAGTTCATTTTTGCCATTTTATTGTGCCATTTTACGGCGGAAGATGATAATTAAAATGGTAAAATGATTGAATGAGGTCCCTTTATGATTTGTAGATGCTTTAACATTTTGAGCAATTCTAGCCCTTACCGACAATTATTATTATTAGTGGACGGATTTCACTTGCCTAAAAATTATTCATGTGCGGATAATATAAGAGCCGCAAGTTAATCGAATCCGAAAAACTTTACATAGAGATTGAACCAGTTGTTGTAGTGCAAAAATTTATAAAATCTTTTCATCTATGACACGGAATCCCTTCTGAAAATGTAACACTGAAACTTGGAGCTCTATTCCAAGAACACCGTTTTTTAATAATGCTCCATAGCCACAGCTCTCGTACAAGTTGAGGTCGATTTGACCCAAGGAAGTTGGATACATGGAACCGGCGTCATCGTTCTAAAGTGAAGCCAAGTTTCGTTAGCTGTAGGCAGACGGCCCCAGACACGGAGAAATCGGAGATGGGGCTCAGTTCGCAACTGGCACTCGACGTCGAAGGATGCAGCTTGTCCATGCTTCATTCAAGGACTACTTTCTCAATATACCGAGCTCATGCATTATATACAAATGCAGTAGTACTTTCAAAAAAGATTCAGACATAAGTTTTCACGTGTACGTACAGAAATTTCATGAATTACAAACTTTCATCACTCTACAAAACTACAGTAGAGGTGGTGATACACCTTCACTGCAACACGAACTCCACATTTGGCCCCACCAAATGCCGGGTGGGCGGAGCTCGGGACGGCAGAAGTGGAGAAGTGGCTTCACAAGCTTGACTGGCAAAAGATAGCGATGCCGGTTCCATGTATCCAACTTCCTTGATCTGACCCTTAGAAAATTTATACTTATTGAGAAAATCCCCTAGATTATGATCAAATAAAGCACTGATTAATTAATATACAATATGTCTCAAGTTGAACATTTTTTACAAATGAACTGAATAACTCATCAAACTTCTTGAATTTTCTGGCCGCAATAGGCGCATAATTTAGAAACGCAACTGAAAAATACGCTGCTCATGACATCAACGCTAGCTCAAAATTAACTCTTTCCATCAAATTTGATCCGATTAGATACAAATCTATTCATCTTGCTTGAGAAATGAAGGGTTACCATCGCGCCAAGTTTTCTTCTACCTATAAAACCGCGAATTTTCGAATGAAAAATATTGCACATGCACTTGAAGGTGAGCTTGGGCCGTAAAAGACCATTATGAGCATTTGAATGCAATTCCATTATTCCCAGTAAGCAGGACCAGTTGAGAATATTTCGTAACGAACAATTAAATTTTCTTACACATAGCGAAAAATCAGTGTGCTCGACGTACATACGATCCATGTGGTGTGCGCATTGCACGTATTTACATTGACACTTTCATGTCAGTACTTCTGGTGATCGTTAAAGATGAATTTATAAAATATATGTTTATATGTGACAAGCAATATCAAAGGATTGCCAATTAATATTATGAAGATTTAAAATGCCAGATTTCATCATGGAGGATCAAGTTTCTAGCTATTCTGATTTCTGACTGATGTCCCATGGAAAATATTTTAATTGAAAGACATCAGGCTTGTTTGAAAATTATTTATGCCTCTAAGGGATACTGCCATCACGTCCTGTATTAACGTACCACTCTGTACTATCGCCAATCGAATTTTATGTATGAGTGTTGAGCAACTTTTGCATTCGGTGCAAATGTAATGTTACAGTTAACATTGCCCGGTCGCAAACCGTCTCTCTTAGTAAATCCTCACGCAGGTTTAAACCCGAAATTTTATTATACATTTAATTAACCCTTTCGCTGCGTGGGACTGATCTCCTCAGTCATTTAAAACGCACGCCAGTGACAAGTGACTGAGGAGATCAGGCATTGAAATGGCGCGCCAGTGACGGAGGACTGATCTCCTCGGTCATATTTATAAGATACAAGTTGGGATCTTCTTCCGGTATGGCTGTGTTTTTGTTCTGAGTCATACCTAATGAGCTTGAGGATATTTTGTACTAACTTTAATACAATTATTGTACTGATCTGTACTGATCTACCCTAACTTTAACGAAAGCCACGGTTATAGTGACCAATCAATATCTGTATCCATGGCCAATCAGTACCCATCAAAATGTCACGGAAGCGCGGTCTCGACGAAGAGGAAATTCATATGATTCTCGAAACATTGGAGAGCGATGATGAGTACTGTTGTGTAATGTGGAAGATAGTGATGGTGAAATTAGGCAGAACGAAAATAATCTAGTTCAAGATTTTGCGCATGATAATGAAGGAATAAGCTATGCTGCAGGTGATATTGCAGCTGGTGGTGAAGGAAGTGGTTCCGAAGAAAACAATGCTTCCCCGAAAAGATGTAAAAATGACTTTCACTGGAAGAACATCATCGGCACTGTTGGGAACGATAGGAGTGTTGAACTGTTCAGTGAGGAAAATAAAATGCTTATTTGCTCTAGTGAAAAGAAGCTTTCATGCTCTGAGCTATTTTGTGAAGTCTTTCCTGATAAGCTGTTTGAACTTATGGTGAATGAAACAAATGAATATACTGAGAACCTTTTTGCACAGAAAGAAACAAGAAATTGTTCACGATATAGGCAGTGGTATCCCGTGACAGAAGATGAAATGAAATCGTTTGTTCGGTTGCTTCTGTTGATGGTAATTATTCAAAAGGCATCAGTAAATTCGCATTGGAGAACAGATGAATACGTGGCGAAACTAGTTTTTTCTGATATAATGAAACGAGACAGGTTTTGCAACATCCTGAGTTTTTGGCATTTTTCAAGCAATTCTGCTAATATTTCCAATGCTAATCCTTGCTTGAAAAAAATAAATTAATTTTTAAAGCGGCTGAACGAAGTTCTCTTAGAATATATTACACAACGCAAAGTCTTAGTTTAGATGAAACCTTGCTCCTGTGGAAAGGAAGACTTCTGTTTCATCAATACATAAAATCCAAACGATCTAGGTTTGAAAAGAAAATTTTCTAACTAGTTGACGCCAATGCGGTAACTGTGAACACAGAAATATACACAGGCACAATGAACAAAAAAGATGATTTCTCGAAGACAGGGACAGTTATAGTAAACATGATGGATAAGTACATTGGAAAAGGACATCATGTTCTCACGGATAATTATTACACGTCACCAAACTCTATCAGTTCCTAAAAGAAAATGAAACAAGTGCTACTGGAACGATTAGAAAAAATAGAGTTTTTCTCTCCGTTGAAATACGCGGCCTAAAATTAGCAAAAGGATAGAAGCAAGCATTTGAGAGCAGTGGTCTCCTTGCACTAGTTTATTCTGATAAACGAGATTAAACGAGAAAAACGAGTTTATGCTGTCTAACGCCTTTTTAATACTGATACTACGTTACTCGAAGATCAAAAGGCGGTTCTACTCGTGTTCAAATTCCAAGTTGCATAGACGATTATAATATAAACATGGGCTTTGTAGATAAGACTGACCGAGTGCTCCATTACTATACTATTGAACTATCAAGTGGTACCAAAAAACTTTCAGCACATAAAATTTTGATGCAAGTTTGTGTCTTAGATGTTTTGGGCATTTATAATTTTATTTACTTAGCAAAAATGACGTATCTTGAATTCTTAATGAACTTAATAAAGGAATTAACTTTTACGTTTGATGCAAATACTTTAAAAAAACTGTAAAATCTCGGCTTATGGGAAGATATTTTCCCGAGAACGTAACCTCTGCAAAAAGTAGAAATCCCACCGAAAGATTTTTTTGAATGCAATTCCATTATTCCCAGTAAGCAGGACCAGTTGAGAATATTTCGTAACGAACAATTGAATTTTCTTACACATTTCGAAAAATCAGTGTGCTCGACGTACATACGATCCATGTGGTGTGCACGTTGTACGTATTTACATTGACACTTTCATGTCAGTACTTCTGGTGATCGTTAAAGATGAATGTATACGCTTGGTAAATGCAGCGCATTTCCTCTCTTCAATTCACTACCCAAAGAATTTGACACCTAGATATTATAAAGATATTGTGTTATCAACATGCAATTTGGAAACAATCACGATATCAATGCAAAAGTTGCGAAGACCACCCTGGCTATGTGTTGTTCCCTGATTTGAAATTTATCGCTAAGAATTTAACTTGTAAGGTAAAATTTAAAATTGATTTAATTAATAATATAATTCATATAATATTATGTTTCATATGTATTTCAAGTGAAATTATGCATGCATTTGACATTGTTCTTTTTATTACTTTATTGGATATTCTACATGATATGCAGAATATGTTAATTAATTCCCCTTTACTGTAACACAGCGCACTACTGCTACACTTGGCGTTCGCGCTCTCGTCATGAGGGTGCACACTGGCCGCGCGGTGCTGACTCAGTACCGTCCCGTAACGAAAGGGAGTCGATCTATGAATCAGTGCATACCATTCAATGTGGTATCGCGCCACTGGCATCAGCGGGCGGGTGTATGAGCACAGTAAACGTTCGTGACAGCGATAGTCTTCGAAAAAATTAAAACTTCCTTTCTTCTGCATAGGTTTTTAAATGCGTAGGTTTAAAACAGCCCCTTTCGCTGCACTCAGTTACTCCAAGAATAACGAAGCAGGCGTATAGCCTAGGCATATACTTTATTTTTGATAAATTAAAACTAAACTTTCTCGTTTTCCATCCACGAAAACATTCATTTCATCTTCAATTATGTATAATCTTTTATCAGTTTGTCTAGTGGTTGAGTATGATTCCGATCTGTTTTCAAGCTTGTTAATGAGTCCTTGTTGATATATAAGCACGAAAATTAGTTTTAAATCTTCTAGTAACCTAAATTCTTGAATGCTTTACACGCACAATTAATTACACCCACAGTTTTTAGGTTTGACAACACCCTTAGTAGAAGAAGTTAACGTTTGTGTTTTGTTTTTGTTAAGTTTGAACATCAAAAGTTTCAAATGGATGTAGTATCCTACAAATCTTTCAATATTTAACCATATACAAACATTCATTATAGCCACTCGATATATTTTGTCACGTGCTGTCGTATTGATGGCAACATTAAAACTTTATCTCCACTGCCAGCAAGATTGAAGCCAGAGTAAGCTCTGATCATCCGTGTGAGTGAGGACTCCTTGGTACTCCTACGGAGTTCTTTCTGCCAGATTTTCCGCGCCTGAGGGCAACACCGAACTGCATCTTCTGAGGTCCTCTCTTCAGCATCGTCTTTATGAAAGCTCACTGCGCTGTTCTCTTCATCGTTGAATAAGGTCGCTCGCTACTTTTGGTCTAAAAACAGCTTGTAATAATCCTCTACGTTACTCTCCTTGGAGTCTACTGTAGGCTTGAACCGCGGGATCCACCTTCTCGTCCCATTTGGGAACTACCTGCGAGTCAGGAGCGGCTCCGGGAATCATGAGCTGTGTACAGCAACTGCTCTTCTACCCTGCGTTTCTCAACTTTTTAGAACACATGGAGCTTTTTAAAAGTTAGTCGCCAGCTAGCTTGGGACATCTAGAAGTCAAATTCCTAGCGCTTGGTAAATGCAGCGCATTTCCTCTCTTCAATTCACTACCCAAAGAATAGGACACCTAGATATTATAACCGGATCTTCAAACTAGATCTTCTAACTGGAACTTATGAATAGATCTTACAAATAAATCTTATTACCAGATCTTATAATGAAATCTTGTCACAAGATCGTCCGACTAAATCTCACGACTAGATCTTATAGCTGACTAATTATTCAATAACCCACGAAACTTTGTGGCACACTTTTAGTTGAAACATGTGTGCAGCTAAGTGTTATCTTCAAGTCAGCTGTGCTGAAAGAGATTTGTGGCTTCTCAGGGACCAGAACTCTCATGACCCATGTGGAGCTACTTTTTCCATTCCCACGTTTTAATTCGTAATTATAGATTTAATCATCATCTTTCTTATGAACTAACATAGAAATTAATTCTTCCATACAAAAGAAATTTGATTAACCACTTTTTTCATTTTTAAATTAGTCCCTTGAAAAACATTTTTCATGCCAATGACTTTCGGAGAATCGCGAGGCTCATGTGTCAATGAAAATAGCCTGTGTCCTCCAAGCTTATGCATCATGATAAGCAAGGACCGTGAGTTCCAATCTGTTCTCATGAACATTCCACCATTTTTTGTGTTGCCATTTTTCGTAAGTCATTTCCGACTCGTAGGTAACTAAACAATGAATCAATGGAATGCATTAGGCCGTTTTGCTCTGAATCTTTTTTTAAAGCATAATGATGGTTGTGACTATGCTTGATGTGACTTTTTTATCAAACAAATACCTTCTTATGAAAACTTTTGAAGATCCAAAATTATAGTTCATTTTAGAAACAACTTGTATTTAACATAAACGGTTTTAATTCTAACTTTATGGTGTACATATATCAGTCTTTGTTACAGCACTTGTATCGTTTTGTATTAGTTTAATTGAATGGCTGATCATATTGATATTTATTTGATATTGATCTAGATCACAATCATTTGAATACACTGTTTCCAAATCTAAATGCATCAAGAAACTGTGGGTATGCCAATATTAAAAAATTTAACGAATCGCAGAGAACAAGTTGCAACGATTTTTTGCTTTTGTGTTAGAACTACAGGTCTCTCTTTCCAAAAATAGATTGGCTAGACGACTCATCATAAAACATCGCTCAAGTGCAAAACCATAAGAACCGTCATTCACACCATATCAATAACAAAAATAAACGTGTTGGAGGGTTGAGTACCTAAATATTTAAACACGGAGCCTCTAGGATTGTTGCAAATGCAAATATAAATAGTGATCATTTCGAAACGTTATTCATACGTTTACCAAAAAACGGTAAATGTGTCAATATTGGAACTGTGTAGCACTTGACCTGTGTTTTTCTCGAATGATCTCAATAATATTGTACAGTGGTTAGACAAGTCTTTATACAGAGGGGGACCAGAAGTAACTAACTCTATTAATTTGCAAATAAAAGGAAAGCTATGAACACAAGGAAGTTAAAATTAGTTTTATTTTAACGAATAACATTTTCATGGTTTGTCAACTCTAAGTTTTGAATATAATATTCTATACATGACAGCCACGGCTGTTTTGACACATTGAGGCTCTTTTCTTTGTCGCTTCTATAACGCTCTTCGGTGTATCAGGCAAGAGTTGAGCTATTTCATAATAAATGTTGCTTTTAAGTTCTTGTAAATTTGTTGGATTTGTTACTTAAACTCGTGCCTAAAGGTAGCCCCACAAGACAAAGTCGCATGGGGACAAATCTGGAGAACGAGGAGGCCAAGGGATATTACCAAATCGAGAAATCAAATGATTTGGAAAGCACTCTCCCAACAATGTCATCGTATCTCTTGCTGTTGATAAACATAGGGTTGATGAAACATAAAAATGTTATTCATTCAAATAAAACGAGTTTCAACTTTCTAAGATTCATAGTTTTCCTTAAAAAGTTCAGTTACTTCTGGTCCACCCTGTACCATGCCATTAAAATCTGAGGTGACATTAACGACGATCTGCTCGAACATGAAGCTGCGAGCAAACCTGAACTTTTAGAAATGTAATTCATTCTAAACCTCTCCTTTCATAAACCACGAAGCCTTCGCGTGTCTCCTTTCAACCTGCAACACTGATTGACATTATCTCTCTAACATATCCAACTGACTTCCTTTCAGAAATAATAACTTCCTAGTTAAATGCTCATTTCCCGGTGATCATCAACAAGACAATAATGCGAAAAATATCGATGAAGCAATACTAAACTTAACTGAAATGATATCGATGGCATATAATCAATGTTGTCCCATCATCATTCGATCGAACAATTACACCGAAAAATAGACAAATGCCCTGAATTACTTAAAACATCGTTAACAATAGAAACGTCAAGCGTACCTATACCTCTTCTTTACGAAGGAAGAATATCTTAAGAAAGATGAAACAGTTTCAGAAGTTTGTACAAAAATTAATTAAGAACATCGAAAAAGCATTTTTTGCTACAATTCACTCGACTCAAAACTGATATTAAAAAACTTGGCAGCTGCTTATTTATTTCTATAAACTGAAAATAGTGCTACTAAACATTCCAATTCAGTACGTAGGATATTGTACCATATCACGAGAAAAATAATTTTACGTCCGTGCTGCACAACTTCTTTGTAAACGATTGAGCAATAGATTGAGCAATCATTAACAATACGATTGAGCAATCATCAATAAGACGATTGAGCAATCATCAATAAGACGATTGAGCAATCATCAGTAATACGATTGAGCAATCATCAATAAGACGATTGAGCAATCACTTACAAGACAACTGAGCAATCACTAAAAAAACATTAGAATCATTAATAAAACAACTGAGCAAACACTAATACGACAAATGAGCAGTTTGTCAAATGAGAGGAAAATAAAACGGCCAACACAAGGAAAAAATTATCTGGAATAGGAAGATGAACCATGGAATAGGAAAATTTAATTTTATGCTCTAAAAGCTCTACTTTTCATTATGACTTGCAAAAAGCATGAAACCAGTAATCAATCCATATTATAGTTGAATCGTTGAGTTCTAAGATACTGACTAGAATCTTTAGAATTTATTCCTAGAGTATAAGCCAGTACCAATCCCTAATTGAATTCTGCCTAATTATACATTTTTTATTCACGTCATGAATTGAAGTGTAGCTTAACTTGATAATTTTTTAGTAATATTAGATTTTACAGAAGTTTTGGTGCTTCAAGGAACTAAAATCTTGTAAGAGGTCACAAATCGTTTTTGTGGCGCAGCTTTTGCAGCCTCGTCCTTTGGTAAATTTTGTAAACATAGTCAAAAGTATTACTGATGGTATTGCTAGTGAACTGACTGACCACTTGAATTACGTGTATCATATCTAAGAATACAAATCTTTTTTTTTACTTTAACTAATCCTTCCGATGTTATTGAGTGCATATCAATTTTAAAAATTATATTGTATGAATTAAAAGAGATCTCTGCTGAAGTGCTTAAAGTATAGCTCACATAATACTTACGATATCATTTAACATCATTAACCAGTCAATTATCGTAGGTATTACCGCAAATTCTGTGAAAATTCTAGTAGTAAACCCCATTTTTGCAAATTGTGATAAAACTTACGTTGAGGCTGTTCGGCCTGTTTCTGTATTACCAATTGTAAGCATGATATTTGAGAGAATTGTATATATAAGTGTACTCCCAATTTGAGTAAAAATAATTTTCTGCGATAATCATTACAGTATCTGTTCAAAGAAATGAACTCTAACCGGCTGTGTTAATTAATTTACATTTTATTTACTCACAATTAAATGACGGAGAGCTTGTTTTCTCTACATTTGACTCTATACAGCGTTCATTTATGACGACGAAAGCATATTACTCTTGAAATGCCACTGCTACGACATTAGAGGAATTTCACAAGATTGATTCAAATCATAGAAAAAAATTTGGAAGTAGTACGTAGCCATTAAAAATGTGCTGTCAAAAACTACTGTCAATTAGCTAGGTATATGGAGTGCCACAGGGGTCTGTCGAAGGGCTTTTTCTATTTATATCATTTATCAGAGAAATGCATAGTTGAATCAACTTGATTTTTTAAATTCCCCCTTTTTGGTGACGACCGCGCGCTTTCTTTCATCAAAAGGTTAAAAATAATTGGGCTTTTGAATGACATCAAGCTCTACATGTGTAATTTCATGAATAAAACGTTGAGAAATGAGGGCGAAAAATAATAAAAAAAATTTCTGCACGACTTGCCATCATGGTCATATAACCCGAAATGAAGGAAATTTATTCGTGACTAATATTCAAAATCACGATCTCAACACAGTTTCCACGTCGTAAGAGCCGAGACTTGACATTTGAATTCTGAGGAAATCTGGGGGGAAAAGTTCATTCAAAACTTTCAAGCGAATCTTTTTTTCACAGTAATAATGATTCGATGTAATCGAGTTATATATTTTCCGTCATGTAATTGAACATGACAAGGTTATTTACTATGCTTACTGAAATAGATCATAAGTCACTTTTAGAATATATACTCATCTCATATGGCTCATTTCAATTATAATTCCTTAACGAGTTCCATTCATTTATCAGTCTAATATGGGACTAAGTAAAGTGTGCTAGGTTAGATATTGTTGTGCAGGGTCAATCAGGAAATCCCTACAATTTCCCTTATACCTAAATCCAAACACCTCAAAAAAATAATTATTACATCTAGAAATTTCGACAGTTTATTTAACACACTACGAGATCAAAAGTTTCATTCAATAGCATTGCCTTTAGTCCTAACCACATCTGCATATTTTCGAAATCTAGAAGCTTGGCTGACGTCTGCCGTTTCCAACGACTCCATGGCCTTTTTGATGTCTTTTTTTAAAGGCGGTAACGCTGTTGTGGGACTTTGCACTATTTTGGCGTCAATTTGGAATTAAAAATAGTAATTCAACAGGTTCTGGTCTGGTGAGTTGAAAGGCTAAAAGTCTCCCAGAATTGGGACCTCTGCAGCAAGTCTACGGTTTTGCTCTCAGTGCGGGAGAGAGTCAACATATGTTGTTGGTACGAAAGATTTTTGGGGAAGGAGTTTAATGAACATAAGATTTGCAGCCGGGAGTATTTTAATACAACCAAATACAAACGGACAAGTGAGTATCGAATTAGTAATAGAGAAGTTCCCGGACGCCGCGATAGAGTAGACGTATTTATCCCTTCAGTAGAGGACCACAAGGGCGCAGGTCCTCAACTCCCATCTCCATCTCCCGTTGCCTGGTGAGATTAAGGTTATAGGTGTACTATTAGTAACAGTTAGAGGCCGTGCTAATAGTAACAGTTATAGGGCGTCCTAATAGTAACAGTTATAGAGCGTACTAATGGTGACAGTTATAGGGTGTACTAATCGTGACAGTTATAAAGCGCACTAATAGTAACAGTTGTAAGCTAGCTATATAGTATAGCAGACTCTAGCATCACCAGCTCGCCAACGCCAAGCTAACCGGTAACTAACCTCTAAAAGGTTGGCCATAAGGCGGAGGAGCGGACGAAGACCGACGTGGTGTGAGAAGGTTTCGAGAAGCGTCCGGCAGGCCCGCCAGAAGTTATCCCTCGTAGGGGTGACGGAAAGCGGTACGGACGACAAGAAGTGGAGGGGACGACGGCTGTGGCACTTGGCGGTTTAGCTAGCCATGTCGAAGAAAATCTTCTCTATGAGCAGAGGATTACAATCGTAGCGCCTCTAGAACGGTCGAGAGAGGATTAATCGATGTCAACGGTTTTGGGGTTTGGAGTGTTCTGCTCGCTTAGCGAGCAGTTGGCCTAAAAGTACTGCGTGCAGGTTGCATTCAGTACGAGTATGTCGTGTTCAAAATAGTTACCGGAAAGTAGGAATAAGCTAGTGGTGATGCTGTTAAGACTGCTATGATTTCTTATCTTCCGCAGTTGGAAATTGCACATTTTACTTGAAGCATAGACCTTCATTCATGGAATGATTTCTGTTAGCAAGATGTTGTAGTAAGATTCGGCGTTCGCTTTTTTGTTGTAGCGAAGAAATGGACAATGACGTCACTTTTACTCGAAAACACGCAGAGAATCATGACGTTAGCATGTTTCTTCGATGTCATCGTGCGTTTAACGTCAGTGCGCGAAAAGGCAATCCACCGGTCGTTACGTCGGTTACCAGCTCTATCAACTGTAATAATATTCTCATCAGGATAGAATTTAATGGTCGATCCGTGGGTATTCGACCAGTTAAAAACTGCTTTGTACCTCTCCACACATACTTCTTTCAACTCATTAGCTATAGGAGACGCTTCCTACCTTGTGCGTAGGCGGTTAGGTTAAGGTCTCTGATTTCTTTGTGAATTGTGAGGCTGACATGCATCTTCTTTGCCAAAGTAGATAATCACGCGGTTGAATTGGCCGTGACGCTTCTTTAGAGGTCGGCTAGAGAGCGAGGTTTGCGAATTTTATCGTTTCTCGGCATGTTTGGGGCTCTGCAACTTTTACTAGATTCATCAAAGCGCATACTAACATCTAGAACGGTCTGCCCAGAATACTGGAAGGATTTTGGTAATGACCCTCGCAAAAAAGTTCACACATAGCTGTACGTTACAACTGCTTCATTGTGTAATGTTTGTGCAATGACCTCTAAGTGTTAAATGCCGGCTTCAACGTTAACTATCACCGATGTAATGCAGTTTTGCCAACTTTTGAAGGGATCAAACTCTCCAACGATTTCAAAAGTGTACGGTATTACCTGAACGACCTTGCATACCATATAATAGTGCTGATGATAGGATGACATAAAAGCTGCCTAACATATCCAAGCCCACAAGTAGCTACAGTATATTCAAAATTATCCATTTTAAGCCTCAGAAATAATTTACTTAGTGTATCATTTGTGTTAAATAAATTGTTCCAATTATATGATTGCTTAATATTTTCAAGCACAATCATTGCTCAAGAGTTAATATGGCGTAGATTGCAGCTGAACGTTCGCACAGCTTGGCTTTATTCCTGTGTTTTTGTCACTTCAGGATGAAACTAATAAATATAACTTGTTCCTTACTCCATTCACAAGAAAATATTAAACAAAACTCTTAAAATTTTCAAGCCTGGGCGCCTACATGGCTCATGAACAAATCATGATCTCATACCCTCACGAAGACAACGGATTCCAGAAAACAAACAAAAAATGTGCTGAAGATTTAGTTTCTACTGTAGAGGGTGCGTAAGGTATCTAAGGACACCTTGCGCACTTTTAGAAAAACAGATTCTCTTTTAAACGATTTTCTTGAATTTTTGTCGACAATAACTGACTTCGCCTACGAACGTATGATTTGTATCCGAGGTCTTGATGAACAACATTCCTTATTGCTGCTTAAGACACTTGAAGATCTTTGGCAGGATGTCCCATTGACTTCCCAGGATTTACGTTGATCATGTCATGCACTCCTCCGACAAACTCCGGTGTTCTGAGTGAGTGAGAACGTTGACAATGTTGTTTTCTCTTGCTCTTGGCCAATTCATCTCCATTTTCATTCAGCTCCTTTCTAACTTGGTAAACGAAAAATCTGCAGACCCATAGAAATTTGGCAATTTCTAAATTGCTATGTTTCACTTGCACAGACACTATTACACCGTGTCTTTCCATTATATTAGTTATATTAGTGTCTGCCATGGGATCTTTTGAAGTAAAAAATGCATTAATTTTTATCGGGTTTGTTTGAATAACAAAAATATAAGTGTCCTTAAATACCTTACGCGCTCTGTACATTTCTATGAGCAAGATATTAAACAATAAACATTAAGCAAAGGCTGTTGATAAACATAGGAAGTTGGTTCTCATTACAGTTATTAGGATGCTCGCTCGTTTCATCTTAATTAAACAGGAGTTAGCAGAACGTTAGAAGCCCAAGCTAGAATATCGTAAATTCGCTTCATTTAACTTAGTTGACAATAAATAATGACTGAAACTGCCTTCACACTGTGCATAGAAATAGAATTGAAAGCTTTTGAAATCCTCAAGCTTTCTTTTCTCTTCATGTTCATGAGATGAGTGAACTCAGAAACAAGTGTATCATTATGCCAGCTGACTAGTGCAGTGTATGTGGTTGATAAAAACGCTTAAGAAAGATAATGCTGCTGTTACTGAAATCAAGATATAAGTAAATCTGTATGATGTTTGAAACATGCCTCGTTTGCATAGCTGGGCGTTCTCGCGATAAATTATCGCGATAAATTATCGCGATAACGATTTCGGGTTATCGGTTATCCGATAATATTTTTTCCCGAGTTATCGATTTATCGGTATCGCCGATACTTTTGGCTCCAAACTATCGATAATCGATAATTTCAGTTTTTCCCGCTGGGATTCGACATGACGGGGCGGGACGAGTTCGGGACAGGAACTACACCTGTAGGATGTACGTGTTATGGTGTAACGAGGGTGGCCTCTTTTGTGGCCTTTTTGATCAAAAGTGTGGCCTCATGTGGACTAGGACATCTGGCAACCCTGTGGGTGAGACCGTGACGACACGTATTCAGTTCGTATTTAGCTCCTCTGATCGTTGG
>JACJUY010004013.1:21362-48010 GCA_014220935.1 Platorchestia sp. MABIK | reverse complement strand
TACATTTGTGCAAGTGTGTTACGTTTTTCTGATTCTAATTTATCTCATTTAATCATATGGTTATATACATATGTTAATTTTTTCACATGTATCTTTATCTCCCACCTAAAAAAACATTTCAATTTGTTTTTTATTTAAAATACCAATATCGATATCGCTAGTATCGGAATTTTGGATTTATCGATTTATCGGTTATCGATTATCGGCGATAAATTTTTCGCCAACTATCGATTATCGGTTATCGCCGATAAGGTTTTCGTTAACGATTTATCGGTTATCGCGATAACGTTTTTTCGTTATCGTGCCCACCACTGCTCGTTTGTAGGGGATCTTTTGTAAATTGAATTCCATTAATGAATTTAACCTATTCTTCTGATGATGATACTAGGCTAAAATTAGAGATGGTTCATTTACGGTTCATTTGATAACTAGATAAAGGAGAAACAGCATCTGTGTATGAAATCAATCTGCTCCGTTTGCAAAATCTTTTCGTTTTTGTGGCCAGATTTAACTTAAAAACTGCCTGTAGACTCCGATGAGATTTCTTTTTAGAACGCATCTGAGTCTTTGTCCTGAAGCCAGCCTTTCCACACCGTCGAATAAGTGTGATCGGCAATCCGCTACTGTCCGAAGCACTGCAACCTAAAAAATTGTAAAAGACAACCTTGCGTTGGTATTGAACGTCTGTCTTCTATTGCATGATTGGATGGATCGTTTGTCGACTAAGGAAGCTTTAGATGGTTTAAATGTTAGTTCATGAATTTCTGGAAAAAAATCACATGCAAGAACTTTGCAAAATAATTTTATACAATCCACAATGATAGGCCAGTAGGGAAAAAATCGAGTTGTGCCACCATTGCCTCAGTTTATTGCTGTATGCACGAACTGATTAACACTATAGGTATCAGTTAAAAATTCATTATATATAATTTTGGCGATTCCTCATCTGATTAAACTCAATGCCAACTTTAATTGCTTATTAGATCACTAAAACATGCGAGTATAAATTTCACCATATGAAACTAACATTACTGGTACGGACAAAAACAGTTGGCGGATGGTACATAGGACGGTCGGGTACCAGAGCGAGACTAACATGCAATGGAGGAGTTCATGCTGTACGAAAGCATCTTCCAGGCTACAGCGTATTAGAGCAATTGGAACGACTTTGGAGTCCGTGGAAGTAGCAGCTTCATGCTCATGGATTCTGTTGCAGTTGGAAATAAGTTGAACATAATTAGAATTGAACTATGTGAATTCAACATTCACTCAATGCAGTAAATAAACTTCCAGAATCAATGATCTTAAAAGAATTGAAATCATTGTATTTATACCAGTTGAAGGGAAGGAACCTCGTACAACGCTGAAACGGCAGAAGCAATAGCGCTAGAAAAAACCTTTGTGTCGGAGGGGAGCAGCTGCAAAGCTGACCAAACCATCCGGTAATAACACTGGGGAACACACTTCTGGCTGCAGCAGTTCTGACACTTGTGTCACGAGATGTCTTTACGCTTACGCTTTAAACGTCTACTTATGTAGGAATTCAAGCCGTCTGATAGTAAGAGAGGAAAGAGAAAAAATTTAAGATAAACGGTACACAGCAAGAGAACATGAAGGACAGGTGGAAATCACGAGATGGTCACAGAGAGAAGGCAGTTTCGTTCGTGAAGATCATGTCTATATTTTTATATTTCCTCGTTTATGATGCACCTGCTTGATCAACATTTTAAAATTACTACTAAGCCAGTTTTACACTTTTATATTTCATAGCAAAGAACCCGTCACACGTATCAAAAATCGCCAAAAAACACACAACATTATTTCGTCAAGTGTATTGGTGGAAATCCACACCACCGAAAGGATGCTTTTATTCCAATCAATCGAGCCTAATACATGTCATCTTGTAATCGTACGTTGGTTTTTAAAATGCCGTATAACCATCAGGACGCAATGACAGTTACCCCCGGTCTAGCCGGTATCCATTTCCGACACCTGGGTAGCGTGGGGAATTGTGACTGAGTTCTCTCTTTTCCTAACGGAGAGAAATCAACGAGCGGCGCAGGGAATGTTATTGAACTGCCTCCACCTTTTCGGCAGGGCGCGTTCTTAACCACTCGCTACAGTGACTATTTGAGTTGTATGAAAATTAGAATAGCCAACATAATAGTACAATGTGACGTCACTGGGTTAAGCACGACGTAATCATGGGAATAACAAAGCATTAAATTGATGGTAGAAGGAAAATTGAAACACAAGACACGACGCAAAACAACTGACGGTATTGCAATTATTCAACACAGAAATGCATCCGATACCTTGTAAAATCGATCACAGCACTCCCTATTCAGATAGAATTTGTGCTTTACTGTGCAGTGACTGCTTCTTCCAGAGCTATGCCTTGTCAGTCGCATATGTCTTGCTAACCTGTTTTTTTAAACCGCACTGTAGGGCATCACCATAAAAATTATCTGCCTGCTGATCTGACAGTACGACAGCGGTATCAACTTCCGTGGCTGATTATGCGGCCTCTTCCTACGGTCACTTTATATCTCGTCACTCAGCGCACGTCTACTCTCTACACCAGCCGGTACCCGAAGGAAATATATGACGCATCCCGGTTCGCTTTGCTTCATATGAATTTTATCAGTTGGATCTGGTGGTCTACCTATGTATTCCTAGAAGTTAATGGGAGGCAACTCACTGTAAGAAAACTTGACCCGATAGAAAATACCTCATATTATATTGGAAATCAGTGACTTCAGTTGATCGAGTAACAAGTTTCTAAGTGTATGCAAATGACAAAAAGTAGAATTTGTTCCTTAGTCTAATGGAAAACTATTTACTACCTTGTTTCAACTGCGAGATTCAGAACCCTTAAATTTGGATGCATCAACAATATTTCAACGAAAAAATTAATTTGAATGACTGAACTAATAATAATATCATCCACAAACCTAAATTTTCAAATCCTTCAGCGAGGCTACACGTTAGGCAGAAGGTTTCAAAAGAATTAAGATAATGTAAGAAGTAAGGATATACTCCAAGCAGAAATTAACAGAAAATTATTGGGAGTGAAAATGTTATACAAAGAGGAAATATTCGCTCAAAACATTGAATGTTAACGCCAATCATGACTCTACGCCAATTATACAGAGGAACAATTACACGGTAACCCACCTTTAATTAGATATTCCTTCAGGTAGTTAATAGTTATAAAAATAATTACGGAAAACACATGAATTCGTAGTGTTTCCACATGAATACCTAACCATTAAAACAAAATATCGGGCTGATAAAATGCAGCAAGTAAGAATGTACTGTAGATAAACAGTGCCTAATCATCGATACACTATAGGAAGCTTCAGTCCCAAAAGAGAACTACTGCAAGGCTATACAAGGTTAGACCATGGCACAACGCTTCTGTATTAAAATTCGTAAAATTAACTCTTGAATGGAAAACGGCAATCTCACTGTTAGAGTAATTATAATAATTATTTGTGCAGAAATTTACTTAACGCTATCAATAAAGAAACAAAATACCTGCCTTCCATTAAAGCCTTTTTTAGAGGATGCCCAAATTTCGAACGTCGAAGCATTAGTTGCTCCCTTATGAACCTTTTGTTTTTACCTAATTTGTTTGCGTGATCTAAAAGTTTAAATTTTTGTGTCGTTTACTATCTTCGCCAGATATGAAGTTCAAGTCTTTAACCAAGGGCTAGCGTTTCCGAGTCCTGTGTCGAAAAATGAACATCCCTCAGTCCCTTACGTCTCTGCACCTTGCGCCTCTGCACCTTGCGTCTCTGCACCTTGCGCTTCTGCACCTTGCGCTTCTGCACCTTGCGTCTCTGCACCTTGCGCCTCTGCACCTTGCGTCTCTGCCCTTGCGCTTTTGCACCTTGCGCTTTTGCACCTTACGCTTCTGCACCTTGCGCTTCTGCACCTTGCGCTTTTGCACCTTGTGCTTCTGCACCTTGCGCTTTTGCACTTTGCGCTTCTGCACCTTGCGCTTTTGCACCTTGCGCTTCTGCACCTTGCGCTTTTGCACCTTGCGTCTCTGCACCTTGCGCTTTTGCACTTTGCGCCTCTGCACCTTGCGTCTCTGCCCCTTGCATCTCTGCCCCTTGCGTCTCTGCATTTTGTGCCTCTGCACCTTGCGCCTCTGCATCTCGCACCTCTGTACCTTGCATCTTACCATGACATAACATATTCATCTTGATCCTATTCGTACCTATGGGAGCATGTCAATCTCTACCAGCTATGAATACCTTGGTCAAGATTAGTTCAGCAAAATCTGCTCTCGTTCGGGCACCTGATTTATTAAAGAAAGTAATAAAAAACTTCCAATCGATTCATGCTCCTTACATCAAAATAGATCAATCGCGTCACTCCGTGAATGGCGTTCCTGGGAAAGCTAGTCATTAGGCGCTCTTATGAAGTTTTTTTCCATCGTAAAATCAATGTTCCTCATCGAATATTAAATCCAGAGAAGTCGTTATTGGCTCATTGAGAACATTTTACTTTCTAAAACTGTCACGGTATCCAAAAATTCGCCTCGAAATATGAAAATTTAAATTCCGAGATTTGGAAATTCTCACTTAGTGGATTATTCGAAATAAAGAGAAAAGTCTTCGTTAGAAATGTTAGGTTGGTGGGTTCACCGCTGGCGTCGTTCATTCGTCATTCTAGGAGTTTAAACACTGATAAGGCATAGGGACTCCAGTGCTAGCAAATCAAACTCTACAGCATATAGCATACGCGTGCAGTTGCTAAGTAACAAAACAGTAGAAAAAGATCTTCACTTTATTTTCACGGCTCATAGCGAGCATGGAAGAAACTAATGGCTGGTCAGCTAGGCTAGCCCCACTCTACGAGAAAAGGGCGGCATGAAGTACAATGAAAGAACCGTGCACAGATTTTGAAACTAAGAAAAAATAAAATTGAACGATAGATTAGCCAAGACACGGACAGGAATTTATGAAATGACACACAAGTTACAACGTACAACATTATGTAAGGAACCTTTCGAACGTAGGCATAATGGTCCTAAATATTTCATTACACGAGAGCATTTGCGGGGAAGATTTGCGAGTATTAATTTAATATTTGAATTACAAAAATGTGCTCGTGTGTACGCAAAAATTTCGCTAATGTTAGAAAGATCAAGTTAAATCAAGTTGAGCTGAGGTAATAATTAAATATTCAACCAAATTGTCGAAGACATGAACTTATAATTCATTGTCACGTTTAAAGGGAAGAGGAAAGAAGGAGCGAAATGCTACAAAAAAAGTCTACGACACCAGTCGTAATTACGTTACGGTTGTCTCAAATTGTGCGCGCGTAAGATGGCTGGTGGAATGATCATGAATGCCACGCTACAAGCTGACGAGGTTCCATACCGCTCGCACTTGCGGGTCTGCACTGGAAGTGAGGCAGCGGCGCTGCATCACACTCATACTACGGGTATTGCCGAAGTGCCCATCGCAATATGGGCGTCCTGGTGCTCTACAGCAGGATTCTCATGCAGGAAAAATTATTAGAATTAACTAGAGCCTCATTGATCATGTGTGAACGCAGGATTCTCCTGCAAGAACATTTCAGGTTCGTTGTCATGAACATCAGATGTTGAGAGTAGTATTCACCTCCTTTAAACTGAGAGTGTAAAGATTGCTTTGAGATCTGCGTACTATGCATTTCTCCATGGGCGTGCTAATTATTACTGACTCAGAAATAGTTCTGTGAAGTCATATAATAGTTCCACGGCGCAACTCAATATCAGGAGTAATTCCACCTGGGATTTAGGGGTAATGTTTTATTCAATGCTTGTTACTAAATTAAAACTTTCTTGTTTCGCTTGATAGATGCGCTTATTGTGTCAGAGATGTTTGAAAATGTTGCGTATTTATTATGTATCCCGTTTAAATTTCACCCTGCCCCTTTCACTTCGTCTTCATACCATTTATTGTTCGCCTTATATGTTTTTGTGTGCTGTTCTTCTAATAAAAATGTTTTTATTTTTATGCGATGGCGTTATTAACCCATATTGGTCATACCTATTTCTGCGTCCATTTGCTTTCCTCTGTGTACGCTTTTCCCTTCCCCTTCGCTGTTCCTCTAACCTTTCTTTGGAGGTTCAAATTCCTCACTCGAGACCGAACTCTCTATTCTCTCAAGAGACGCAAGTCCCATGACAAAACGTGCACGGAGGATGCTACTAAAATCTTTTCTAGAGGCATTCGAAAAAAATTCATTTTATACGTGGAAAATTCACAATTTCAAGGACAAAAATTGCTCTGTCTTATTTTACAGAGAATGTATCTACGTTTAATGACTCTAAAATCACGTTTTAGTGCAGTAACCCTGTCACAGGGCTTGCGTCTTTTTTAAGACAATAGAGAACGTTCGGTGTCGATGGACGAATTTAGACCTCCCAAGAAAAGGTAGAGAAAAAGAGGAATGAAAACGGTATGCAGCAGTAGGCAAATGGACACAGTAGTAGGTGGGACTGATATGGGCAAATAACGACAATGCATAAGAAATCAAAATTAAATTATTCTAAGAACAGCACATCAAAAAAGCAACACACAGTGTACGCAGCAATGAAAAAGGGTGTGAAGGTAAAAATAAAATACTACTTAGCTCAAATTTAAACGAAATTTAAAAATTCACTACATTATTACCTGTCTCTGAAGCCATACACTCATATTGCTAGCGAAAAAAAGAGCAGCACTAATTATTACAATATGCCAACATCTGATAAAACATTGTACTTAAATATCCTCAAAAAAATGAAACCAAAGAGCCTTAGCTGCGTGTTAGGAATGTTTTAAATTTTAAATATATTTTTACCCAACTTCGCGATGTTGTTTAAACAGATGAATTTGACAAATAAATTTCGAACTTACTGAATGATGCATAATGCAGAATTACTTTTATTGCACCAACAGCGCACCAAACCCTCAATGTGAGCTCATATTTTTTAATGTGTTGAGTTGCAGTTACTCTGCATCCCGGTTTGATTTTCTGGTGAAACACAGTTTACTTACTTTAATTATTTTTAGATGTAGACTGTTTCAATTAGTGCAGGTTTCAAGAAGTTCCAGTTGTTCTCCTTCTGACGCTAATGCATGGTTCACATGCCGCCTGCCGCACCATGAAGGCATAAGCTCTTAAGATGTAGAGTGTGAAGTGCCTCTCGTGGTCATCACTGCAGCTGCAGCGCAATATCTTGCCAACCCACATTGTGTTCGAACACCGGCGAAATGTGTGCTGTAACGCCTTCTTTCTTTACTACCCCCTAAACCTAAATTTAATGTCTAAGGAAATTTGGTACTATACCCAATTATCGAATCTACTCAACTTCATTCATCGTTGAACTTAATTTTTCAATCACTGAGATTTTACTTTTAAAATGTGCTTTTTTGCATAGCTTTCAGGAATTTGTCTCTAATTGTAGTTTAGCTGCAAAGAATAAGTTAGAAGACTTCTAAAATTATATACTTTCAGACCCCTCGATGAGTGATGTTTTGCTCTTTCGCCAACATGTTGCTCTCGTACCTTGAAATGTTCAGGACTGTTATGCCATGGCTCGAACTGCTACTTACATTGTGCTGCATGTTAGTTGCGGCAGTACGCAGAACTTCTTGTGCTATTGGGCGCCACTGATTAACGGTTGTTTCGTCCACGTAGCTTGGGTAAGGTCACGCCAACTTGCGTGGGTCACATTGCTACGCCTGCAGCTACTCGTTACTTCTATTACAGTGTCCTAATCAGGATAATTTCTCTTTATAGAAATCTGAACCTCTGCGGGAATCTGAATCTGAAATCTGAATCTCTGCCTCGATTTCCTAATTTCGTGGTGAATTTCCTGATCTCGTGATAACCCCCTCCTCCAACCTTCTTCCGCTCTTTGGAAGAAAATTTTGTTTCAAATGTGAATCCGAAAAATATATAACAGTAGAAAAAACTTTTGCTTCGCATTTGGATGAAAAATCATTTCTACTTTGGCTAACGTTCCAGTTCCACCATGAAACGAAATTTTGAATAAAACGAGTTTCCAAAACAGTTGATCTTATAAGGAAAAACTGCATCCGAAAATCATACAATGCCTTTAAACCACCTTAGCTGTATAGGAGTTACTCAAAATTACTCTAGCTATCAAATGGTACGTTTCAATATCGCTCACACTCCAACAAGAGCAATGAATATGTGAACATCAACAACCAAGCCTCTGCTGGCACAAATACCACGCTTATGAATATTTAGACAGTTTGAATATTCATTTCTCAAACTTTTTGTCTTGTTTGTGGCTAAAAGTACCGTCGAACTAAGTCTCTGGTGAGAATTGAGAATCTGCATCGTTGGTGGAGTATGCTGAAGGGTTCAGTTTTCGGTGCCAAGGTGGTGAGCACTGAGCCTTCGTTGCAACATCTTACTAGCCTTGATTATGGAATCATTGTTGACAGCGTGGTTAAGATGAAACTCTTTTCAGCTCTATTGCATAACAAGAAGTGCAGGGATGTGGTATCGCTCAGCTGGGATGTAACCCGGAGTCTCAGTTATGTCACTGGCACCTCAATCAGCTTTCAATCAGCTACTGTGATGGCGCTCTTGAAGGGCTATGACCCGCTCATTTTAAACAGACTGTCGCTGTAAGAAAACACTTCTGCCTGAGTAGTCCTAAGCTTTCTAAGTTTTTTGTGACAAATTACCGTTGCGTGGTAATATTAATGAAGTATAATAACCTAAATTAAGAAGAATAATTCAAGCGGAAAACGAGTTCAGAAAGGGAATGAAAATTACATCAAACATTACCAGAGAACGTTAGGCCTACAATCCTGTATCGTGAGCCATTAAATAGGGAGCTGTAGCGCTTATGTAATACAAGCCAGGAATTATGAGTGCGCGTTGAAAACAGGTTCGAATTACTGAAAAATTAAGTCAGTAACTTGAACATCAGAACGTTTGCATTCTTTAGAATATAGAAAAAGACAAAGCCACAATCTTTGCTACAGAAATTGTCTCCATCAGGTACGGCACGAGCATCTTGTCAAGTGGTAAATTTTAAGCGTGCTTAGAACAAAGCAGACGTTCAGATTCAGCACTGGAATGATCATCGTAAATTATACACATCTTTTATAGCTTGTTCTTCAGGCAAACTTTCAATAGGAAGGCAATGTAGGTCTGTTTATCAATGTGGCTGTCATTTTTTATTTCGATTTTTTTTTCGGTACAATGACTCTAACCCCGGGCTCAAATGCTCTCACGTTGTGCGTAAGTATAGTCGTGCGCACGTCGGAATGTCGTCACGCAATATTTGCGCGACAGTGACTAAGCACCGCGGAAAAAGTTTTGTTACCAGCAACTCCCTGGCTCATCCTCCTTATTCAGCAATACGCAGCAGCGGTGACAAGTGTAATAGCATTAAATGGGAAGATTTTAAGTTGATAGACAGTTCTTTCCGGGTTTTTAGAATCGTGGTAAATTTGTAGAGAAAAATTAATTTTAAATAATTCGCTGAAGTCATATCTCCTCCACATAGTTAATGCATGGTTGTCTTACTTCTACGTTCTTTCCCTATTGTTTTCTTTTTACTTTGATGCATGGAAAGTTTTGTATTTATTACCGATTGTGACCTCATTCATACATATTATTGATCATACTTTGTATTTTACAGAGCTCATGATAGAGCTGGTCTCCGAAACTCTTTCCGTTTTAAGGATAAGCTGCCCCCTGCTATGTGCTTCTCTGTGGCTTACCACTTTAGTTGTTCACGTTGTGAATCACAGTAAGTAGGTTCTACCTGTCGTACTCTTATGTCCAGAGTAGCCGTGTACGCGGGGCACAGCTGTAGAACCGGTCGTCTTCTTGGTTCCCCTCCACTGTCCTCTGTTCGATCCCATGCTGAAAACTGTAACGTTCCTATTTCCGTGAAACATTTTAAAATCGTCGCATGTGCTCCTCACATTATTGATTTACGCATCCTCGAGTCGAGCTATACGTCTTTAAGCGCAGACCCCCTGTAAATGATACTCAAAGTGCTTTTCCTCTTTACATCGCAAGTACGTAATCATTAGTTTATGTTTTATAATTGTTTAATTTTTTATTTGAAGTTTTAGATCTACATCTATTTTCTGTCCATGCTGTAGTATTCTTTTCTATAGTGTAGTTTTAATTTACTCATATTCGTTTTGTTTTTGTCGCAGAATTCTTTTTGCTGAAGATGAACTGCTTAGTTCGAAACGTTCAATGTTATTAATTTAGACTATACTATTTGTATCAATAAAATCACCATACGCACAGCGATTTTCGCCTTACTTTTCATTTCAAGTTTCAGACGCATCAATGCGGATTTAAGTTTGGTTTTCTAGATATCAAGAACGGAAATTGTTATAATTCTAAGAAATATACACTCTTCAGAGATTGACCAAATATCGTGATAATAATGGAAAATGCTACATCAAAGACTGTTGATGAATAGCAGGCTAATTTCGTTGATCTGTAAAAATGGAAGGACATAGAAAAAAGGCGTTCTAGCAGGAGTTAAGATTTTCAATTTGAGTGCATGATTAATTCTTCTGATCAAACAGAGATGTGAGGAATTTATAACTCATTTAAGTGTACGAAGAATGAATCACTTATATATATAAATCGGTAGAGGTTTGAAATTTAGATATAAACAAAGACTGATTTATCTCAAGAACCTTGATGTTCAATAGTTTATCACTCAGAAGGAAACGAAAATACAAATTTCTGAACGTTACAACAAAACTTCATAAGCTAGAATATTGAAATATTTCACGCATGTCACAACTTAAAAAAAGACGACTATTAGGTGAGGCCTAATTAAATAAATGCATTAGTTTTCTTAAATCGATAAAAATGACATCAAACCAAGCGTCATAGAAATTGGAAAAGGTTTTTAATCTAGTTCTTCCCACCGACTGGAGAAGCTTCGAAAAAATCAAAATTCCAAACTGAAGAACAATTCAAGATGATTAGAAAACGATATTTGACCTTCATGAAAGATACCGAATTATATGAACAAGCTATTCATCATCGCCAAAATGTCCTCTTGAGAACCAATGACATATATACACAGATTGAAAAATATAAATGACTAATAATTAATAGGAAGTTTTTCAACATATTACAGTGACATATGTATAAGTAATTGAGAAAACCCTTTTGAAAAACAAATATTAGGGGAAGCTTTTGATCAAGTGGAAAGGCTATGATGATCCTTCATGGATGTAAGGAACTGAACTTGACATGACATCGAGGTAAATGAATATTTATGAAAAGTTATTAGTTTTCTCTGAAAAAATGACGTTGACTCAGATCACAAACTGGACAGGCTTCTCAAACACGAAAATAGCTTACAGAAAATTATTCACAAGGTAAAAAGTATGAGACCAAGATTCATTTCATGGTGTGAAAAAGTTTTCAAACACCTTATTGATCTTTGATGTGGAATATTTAACAAAACAAAGCATACTTGGCAAAAAATTTATGGTACACTCGCTAGAAAATTTTTTCTACGGTGTAGAGTTCCTGTGAAAAATTGGTCCTTTCATCTAGAGAATCTAAAATTATAGTCAGTCTAAGAGCTTTTAATGCGTAAAGTCACATGAAAGTGTGGAGTGAATATGACAGCACATAGAATACGCAGAAACGAATTCTAATCATGCTTGTTTTTTCCAAAATCGAATTCTTCAAAATAACCAAAAAAACAATTATTATCAGGTTTTGAGAGTAACCGATGCTCACACCAGTTAATGAAGTAAATAACATAAAACGTATGATAAATATGGTAAATAATTTCATAAAATTACAGAGAAAAAACTTAATTTGGGGTCGTTAGAGTTAGTTGAGGAAGTCCATTTCATCAATCAAATCATGAGTTGGGCTTTGAAACGAGTTCTAAACCAAGACCTAAACAAAGAAGTAAAGGAAGTCGCCAATCAGGTGATGAATCGAATCGTGAACTATGTCTTGAATCAATTTCTGAATGAAACGTTACACAACTTTATGAACTTAAAGTTAAACTCAAGATCATCCTGCAAAATTCTCTTTCAAATTTTAATTTTTTTAATTTTTCCCAATGACCTATTACTACCTACTCTTACATCCATTCCTTCTCTTGTTGCTTTGCAAATCAGTCCTGAATTTGACACTGAACAGAATTCTACGCTGACCTTTCTTTACGCAAATACTAGAGGTGCGGGCCCTCATAATTGAACACAAATTGAGTAAGAGTTTTTGACGATGTGGTTACTAAAAAATTGAAATCCAGCGAACAATTTTAACGCACGGGGAAGACACAAATGCTTTTCTCGTGTTATGTTTCACAGAATTACCACAGTATCCATCGATAGAAAGTTAGAACTAACATATATATGTTAGTTTTTTTCAATTTGCTTTTATTGAACTCCAGCCACACTACGAGAAGAAACGCTTCCCACTAGACACGCTTCCCACTCTCCTTTGAACACTTTAGTTGATGAAATTTCTAAATTATTCTGCAAAATTCAGCATGCTGTCTTAAAAATTTTACATTCATTTAATGTTGACTTATTGAACGAATAAATGAATTTTTATCACCCTCGTAAGCTTATATGCTCATTAGCACTATAAGCTGTAGGGTTACACGGTAGGGGGTACCATCCGTACTATTTCAGTGTCTCAGCTTAAATCCTAATACCTCAAGGATGAAGTAGCATAATCCAAAAAATTTGGCAGTGACCAGGGGATCAAAAGTTTAAATCGATACGACCGCCTTCAGCCATGATGCAATAAGACGACTTCTACATTTCTTTCGAAAGCCGGACAGGTACTGATAACTTATACTGCTATCAACGACGTCATGCGCCTTTGATGTTCTTTTTAAAGACTATGACGCTGTTGTGAGGCTTCGATCAAGCTTTAACCTTTATTTGCGACCATAAAGAGTAGTACAGTTGGTTTAGATAAAGCGGGATAGAAAGCCAAATGTTTTTCTTCCTGAATCACACATCGGGCCTCTTGAGGATGACAACAGTTTTGATTGCAGTGTGGACTGGAGCCAACTCATATCAGAACATAAACTCCTCATTTGAAGCCTTGGCCTTCATCCAAGACGTTACAGGATTCCTCATTCACTTTTCGCTGTCGGCGAAAAAGGGGGTGAAGATGTCACTCTCACTCGAAACCCCGCAGAGAGTCATGACGCTAAGTTTGTTTCTTAGTGGTTATCGTGACTTGAATGTCAGTGTTCGAAAAGATAATCCATTATTTGTTTTATCTGTTGCAAGCTCTATCAACGGTAAAAATCTTCTGATCAGAGAAGAACCTGATAGTCGATCTGTAGGTCTTCAACCAGTACAAAATATTCTAGAACCCTTCTAAACGAACTTGTGTCTTGAACTGTCTTCTTATTAGTTACAAAATGCTTCCTACCATGCACCTAAAAGGTCAAGTCAAGGTGTTTTAACACTGTGAATTTTCCTAAAACTGACGGAACTCTTCTTAGCCAATGTCGATAATGGCAAGATTGGAAAGGCCTTGAAGCAGCTTTTGAGACCGGCTAGCTATCGATATCTGCTAATCTTAATGTTTCTTCGTTCGTGAGTGGCTCAGCAGTCTCGGCGAGATTCACCAAAGCGCTTACAAACATCGTAAATTGTCAGTGAGGAATACTGGGCGGATTTTAGAATAAAACAGGACTCTGTCTCACGCATTAGAGTTTACAGATAGTTGAATGTTTCGACTGCTCCATTGGGTTACATTTTAGCGAAAAACTATAAATTTTAATTATCGGCTTTATTAATAACTAAGCACAACTAATGCTCTTCCGTTATGCCAACTTTTCGAAGGGGCAGAATTGGCAACTACTTTTAATTCGCACGCATATGTTGAAATACCCGGTAGTTAACTATAACTTGAGGACCCTTTAGCCTTACGCAATTCAAAAAAACAATAATAAACTTGCTGTTAATGGTTCATGTTTTTGATCAGTTTTAAACCTAGTTCTGACAGCGATCTTGGATGAAAGTAAAATTACATGATTTATTAATTAGTGGTTTGTTGCTTACACATGTTTAATCTATTCTACTACAGGAGGCAGAAAGAATGTCAGAATGCAGTTCTTATATTTGAGGAATAAAATTATCCATACTCCGAGATTTTTACTCACAAGGAGCAGAAAGTGACGGTAGCATTCCAGGTACGGAAGTGTCTGAGAGTTTGTTCAACCGGAAATTAAACTTCTGTACCATTTTTTTAGGTGGCTGACCAGAGTACAAACAAATTAGCAAAGTAAGAGACGCAAAGCGTCTTCGCTCGAAAATATCTATGATAAAAACATATTCGATACTTGTCGATTTTTAAAAACAACTTAAACTTTCATGAGTAGAAGAATAACTGAAGCAGTTACACAATCTTTTTATCTCATACAATGAAGTATGTCATTAGGAGTGTTAAAAAATTCTGCTTAAAATTCTGGTTTTTAAGTCAAATGATCCTTCATACAGGGACGTTGTGTTCTATTCATCTTTTCCTGACATCAACTGCCACCGAAACCAAACAAGAGTTTTTTTTTTCATCAGTATCAAGTACTGGAGTCAAATTGGAGCCTTTCAGAAATAGAGAACATCGATAAAAAAATTTCTTCAAAATTTCAGTCAACAATGACTAATCCTAACAAAGGGTACATGATTCCTTTCCATTTCTTTGGTTACTTTTGTGACCACATCAAAAGGTACACAAAAACCTCAACTCAAATGCAGATTGAAAAGAATTCAGCATACATGTAAACAAACTCAAATGCTTTATGAATATTTCAACTTTTTCATGCAGTATTCACAAGTGAACAGAAGGATCATGTTTTTAATTTGTTTTATGAAGGAATTAGTTGCATGATTAGTGTTAAGATGAGATGTAAAGTATTGGCAGTGTTGGGTTGGTGTTCGGGATTAATGTGCGACGTAATGTATTGATGGAGGTTAGGCCTGAATAAATGGTTTAAGACTACTCTAAGCATTGCGTTCGACATTTGTGCTGTAGCTTGCGAAAAAGAAAGACAGGAAAGAAAAATCTTTTATTTCCAAAAAATTTGCTACATTATATGTATTAAAATCAGTTGAATTTTGAATATTTCTCAATATCAATGTCCTAAATTTAGAGATAAACAAAAAATAGAAAGTACTCATGACAATGGTTAAATGAAAATTTGGGATAAAAAATTTAAAATCTTTTTTCTCTGTGCACGATGAATCAAAGGCATATAAATATTGTTAATAGCGATGAGAAAGGCCTTGAAGGAGTCTCTGCTTACATTTACACATGAGCTCAGGCTTCTGCGGCAGCCGTTGGTATTGTCGAAAACATGAGTGGAACATTATGATTATTAAACGAAGAAATTTACATTTCAGAAACCTAAAACTAGTTTTTTGTGCATAAATATCAACCAGTGTGAGCCTAGTAACTTGCTCTAGGGAGTTGCTTTAATATAAAAAATTCCCAGGAGGCAGAAACGAGAAAGGGTAGTCACATAAGGTGAACAAAAATATTTAACCATACGAAAAAGAGAGAACAAATATTTATGCCTCCAAAAAGTTTTGTAGATGGTCATCATAACAGATTCAAAAAAATATTTAATTGAAAATTACTGATGTTCTATTTGTGAGAATAAAACAAAAGGAATTCTCATACTTCTGAGAGTGACTGAATCAACTGCGAGCAATGTAGTAAAAATGTACTTCTTATTTTTTGTGAAAAAAAGAAGTGAAAAAACGTGAAGCTGTGCTAAACAGACAAAAGTTCCGTCACAAATAATTTCCGACTTATTAGAAAGGCTGAGAATGTAATTAACAAAATACACTGTACAACCCATACGTCTACAACAAATAAACAAACATACACGCTGATAAAAGCTTCAATGATTGTTCACAATACGATGTGTGAGAATAGGTGACGTGATTGGTTCTAATATCCTAAGCCACAGAACACGTTAATTTTCATTCACACTTATTTATATTTTTTAATATGGAAATATACGACACTCACTGGGGTGACGATAAACCAATTATTTCAATTAGTGAGCCAGTGTATCAATTTTATTCACTGAAATACATAGTTATTGCAAATTTTATAATTTTTCTTGTACTTCTAAATCACTGGTGATCACTTGTATTTCTCAATGTGTTTGAAAAAGAGAGATGTCTTGACCACAACATGTATTGTGGGCTAGTTTCTAATTTCCTGATGGGGACGTCGGGGAACTAAGTAACCGTAGAAGCATTCTCTCGTTATTCCCAGTAACTGAATACAGATGTTGCTACTTGAGACAAATATAATGGGGAGATAGATTGATATTGTTCAAAAGTAAGAAATACCTGCAAAATTTATCATTTAGATTACAAATGAATAGAATTGTGGCTTCATGATCAACTGCACTACACAGTTCTTGTGGGAGGTCTTCGCAGTAGGTCTAGGAAGAAATGAGATATAGAAATGCGGAACCGACATTGCTTCCGAATGAAACTCCATCATGCACCTAGGAAAAAATTAATACTCGGCATAGAACTTTCAGCTTCATAGAGTCTGAAATGCTGGCCTTAAAGTAGCAGTAGGCAGCTTTAGGGCGTATAACGATCAAATAATTAAATGGCTAAGCAATGTAGAACAATGAGATATTACAGTACATAATTTTCTTAGGCAGAAGTGCGAAATGGCGTGACAGGTTCACTTTGAATTCTTTCACTGTTTGAAATTTTTGTATGAGCTGGGGATGCTAATTCAATAGCAAAGATCCAGAAAATGAGGACGCATTACGCATTTTCTCCCAGGTCAGATGAACACTAGCTTAATTAATTAGCCATCATTCCTCCGATTAGGTTTTTGTTCTAATATAATGAGGAAGAAATTTATCACTCTATCTACTTTACATGAGTCTGGAACACATTTCAGGCTTTCTAAATGTGAATTCTTTGTGACATTGCGGCCAGCCTAGTTTAAAAAAAAAGGTTGGATCATCGCATTTCTTGAATTTGCCTTACCACACAACTTCGGCCTCACAAATCATACATTTTTACATTTATTTTTGATGATATTGATACATGTCTCTCAAGACTACAATGTGGTAGTTAATATGGGATTATACTTAAAACTGAACGACTAATAATCTAGTTTTCGTTAAGTGACAAATGCAAGCCGTGGCACTGTAGCAGGAGAAGAGAGCAACGGAAATGAATGTTAGTTTATTCACTAAACGGAAACCGAAGGTCGCGAGTGGGTCAGTGGAGAACTGCAGACGCCCTTAGCGCCCAGCAAGCTCCGTAAGGGCTCGATCACAAAAATTAACAATCTGAAAAAAAATTTTGGTAGCGAGGCTGCTTACAAATTTATTTGTTAAAATCTAGGCCAATGCAACGCAATCGTAATTAATTCCTTGGCGCAGAACTCAGGAATCCGTAGGATCACTTACGTTAATTTAGAAACTGCAACATGGGATGGTTTGAATTATCGGTGAGCACGTAGTACCACTGCAGACAATGTCGCACGTAGTACCACTGCAGACAATGTCGCACGTAGTACCACCGCAGACAATGTCGCACGGGCTGCAAGTTCAGCCAAAGTAATTAATGCGTAGGCTAGTTGTTAGAATATTTGACGGTGACTTATTAATAACCGATGTAATTAGACTATTCCTATTCAAATTAACTTTAGTAGTTATTAAATTTGGAGTTATCTAATTGCTGCACCATTGTTAGGTGCAACTTGGTTATAAGAAATTTTAAATTAATGATAATTCATACTATGAATTGAAATATTCAAGTCTATTTATGATTACGTTGCGTCTATTAATGTTCTCCCATTTTTTTTAAGGCAAAGTGAGGTAGGCTACATAGAGCTGTAACTGACGAACAATGCGGGCGTTCACCATTGCGTTGACTCAAGGCGGCAGTCGGGAAGCCGGAGCGATCACCCCATCATGGCACAGTCAGAATCCTCTCGACGAGCAAGATTGAGGTTCATAGTGCAAGGATGCACGAAAACAGGGGACCAAATACTACGAGTATCAATCTAAAGGTATAGTGAAAGAACAGAAGAAAAGCAAAGCAGGTCGGATGAAAGGCCTGTGGGCGACGACTAAGAGCTGTTGTTGAGATCGTCGGGCTAACTTTTTCATCGGTGTATTCAAGAAAAAACTTAATTGTAGAGTACACCAAATAGTTGCGACTTATTATTCAAATACGTTTTGGGAATACTTATTTTAGTTTAATTTTTTTTTTTATCTATGAGAGAGATATTGTTGAAGAAAATGTTTACCGTAAAAATACTCTAAGAAAAACCGTCATTTTTATTCATTACGTGTGTTGTTCATCTATCCGAAACTCCATTTAAGGTTCCACTAACTTTGTTGTAAAGTGTTTTCACCTATGAATGAAAAAACGTGTTTTCGTCAAACCAAACACCAAAGATTTTCACTTTGTCAACGGACTCGATTATATCGTTTCTAAACGTAAGAGTAGGAATTCGTTTTTTCTGTTAAATCTAAAAAAACCGCATTCGTCTTCTTTCGTTATGTTTGAGGTCATTTTGGTCATACCACTATTTCAGGTTGCTTACGAGGCTTTTAGCGTTGACTCGTCGTCGGAAACTTTAGAATCAGCTTTCGAACTTACTTCAAATTGGACATTTTCGTCATACATTAGGATTTATGTGTTTGCTAGCGTATAGGGGAAATCTTTGATAAAAATAGAAAATCAGAGTGGGCCAAATATTGAACCTTGAGGACCTCCAACGTTATTTTGATGAATGATATTGTAACATTTTGATTTTTAAGTGTACTGCATGTGAATGGTTTAGTGAAGTACTCAAGGCTTAGTGAAGTACTATGTTCATGATGTTAATTTTTATCGCAAGAGTCTTTTTTGCTCAATGCTGTCAAATCTATGGAGAGATCAAATAGCAGTAGTAGACTTGAACTGTTTGGTCTACAGTCTTCCTCATTGAATGTAAATTTTTTATTTTGATTAAATCACCTTGAGTACTGGTGTTCTTCCTGTAAGCATGTTGATATCAATGAAGTAGACGTGATTCATCCATGGTAGTCGAAAGCTAATTAATTACAACTTTTTATCTTGTTTTGCTTAAATCAGGTAGGAAACACATGTCTGTAATTTGTTGCAGTATAGATGCCACCATATTTGTGCGCTGTTCAAGTAATGGATTGGTTCCACTGATCAGAAAAACTTGTTTAGGATTATAAATGTATTTATTATAAAATGAATCAGGAGCGCTGCTACCAGGAAGCTGTCTTTCATACATAGAAGACTAACATACCCTCATGTCCAACAGCTCTTGTACTTTTGAAACCCTCTTGTGGAGGGTTTCAAATTTTTCTTATTTCCAGAATATTAACTGACCTTGGTCTCCATTTGTTGCTGGCTCAAGGTATATGACACATGGCTCAGATTTAAATATGTATGTTTGTTTGAAACGCTCTCAAACTCTTCTTCGGAAACTTCTTTACTCACTTTTGAGAGTAAAGTGTTCAAATTATTTGTCAGTTTTGAGAGTTCTTCGAAATTATATTTGCTGTGTGAGTTTTCATATTGATAAGCGTCTCCTATGATTTCATACGTTCGTTTTGGAATTAGTTTCGTTCTTAACAGCTAATTTTGGAAGTGTTCATGTTAAAACATGACCACTTGTCATGTCAGTTCGCCAACTTTTTTACGTAAGATCCTCTCGTGATGTTTAGATAGGTTTCGAAGAGTAACGTCAAAATTGCTTTGTTTGTCACCGCGTTCGTAATTTTTTTTTAGCTCGGCCCAGCTATTGATGTCATCTTCCATCCATTTAGATGGTTTGGCCTCTTTTTTATCGGGGTGTAAGGAGTAAATTCATTAGGGATTTTGATTAATATTTCAGTCATTTCAAGTTTATGAAAACTTTAAATAGGCATCATCGGTATTTGAATTGAAATTAAAAAACATTCAAAACTGACTCGTGGCAGCAGTTAAAATTAAGTTATTTTGTTCCATCGAATTTTGTCGCGACGACGTTCAGTTTAATTATAGAAAACACTTGGCGTTATGTTCTATTATTTTGCAATAACAGCACAACTTAGGTCAGTCTAGACGATCCACAGAAGTTATCATAGCTTACTCATTCATTTTAATCGCTCGTTTGTAGGTTTTTGAAAAATCACAGGAAAATACTGAAGGAATTAATTTTTATAGTTGGTCAGAGCACTTTTTTCAGACCGGAAACTATCAACTGAAATTGCTTGACTTTGCATTTGCAAGCAATGAATGGATCAATGTTTCCTTCTGCCATTGTTTTAGTTGAGTTTCTTTTTTGGTGAAACTCACCAGAGACAATTACGAAATGATGCTTGTACATCGCATGTTGTTCAAACATCGATTTAGTGACGAACTTCTCGCAGTCATCAGGTAATGGACGATTTTTTCGCACGTCTCGTCTCTTTAGTATGAAACTTTGAACGTAAAACTGTAGTACATCCATTAGCTAATCGGAGTTAAGAGGAAGATGGCAATATTTGTTATCGATGAATCTGGACGCGCTGAAGTTGTAGGCGAAGAAAATATAGTCAGTTCCAATCAGCAAACATGGCAGTGAGCATGCACGAGTCATATAGTTCCAGTTTTACGGGATATTTCAAACATGTGAACGTCTCTTCAACACCAATGCGTTTACTAATTTGATTAAGAAAAATTAATTGAAAGGGAAACCAAATTTAAGGCAGCTCATGTAAACTATCACCGTAAAATTTCATCAATAGTGGTCTTGGTCTTGCTGTATGATCTTCATTAAGACACCCAATGTTCATACTTTGCCATCGATAATGCACTCTTAAGTCATAAGAACTCATCAATGGTTTTAATGTAGACTCCTGATTAAAAAATGAATTATCAAGTGAATAATGTCTTATCAACCTTTCTAGAACTCACTTTTTGCTTTAATTCAAGCAACGTTTGAAGAAATACATGTTCATTTTGAGTTGAAAAATGTACGATAAACGGAGTATATAGTATTTTTGTGAAGTAAAAAGTGGCCAGTGTATGTTTTTTCAAGGATTTACATTAAGATTAGGATGGAGACTGAGGATCAATTTTTGGGTCAAGGTTTGTGAGGTTAGGTCTGGATTAGATTGGGATTGAAGTCAAGGTCATAGTTGAAGTTAGAGTTATGCTAAGGTTGTGCTTAGATTTGAGGAATGCAATACCACGAGAAGGAAGTATTAGTCACAACCTTATTCGATAAAGTTTGCAGTGAAGCGATATTGTGTTCTCTTACAGCCGTCACTGCTTAATGAAGGCAAGATATTCATTAAGTTTTCACAAACGTCATTTGAAGTCGCAGCAGTGTACTAGCAGGGGAGTAATCTTATTAAGGCACAACGGTATTTGTAATATTACTGACCTTTGCTAATATTTTCGAGTGAATTGTTTGGGTGTGTGAATGAAAAACAAATTCGGTTAATGTTTAGAGCTAGGAAAAAGACAATATCGATCAAAATTTGTATCACTAAAATATTTTTAGTCACTAGGTTGAATACTCATGGGCAAGAGTTACTAATCTCATAAGATTATGCTAAAGCCAACCGCTTTTCCGACTATACGCCAGTGTTAAAAGAAAATTTCTGCTACTGAGTAGTCAGCCCTCAATCAAACTAGCTAAAGGTTAGATAGGCCTTCTTTTTTTTAAACTAGAATGGTTTTCGCTTTGTTTAGGAGCATCTTTTTTCAGTTCACTTCTGTCCAGTTTGTTAGCACTTCTGACTTCTTTTTCTACTTTCATCTCGTTTCACAACTTTTCTTCTTAACTCACTGTTTTTATGCGCACGGTTTCCTGTGCGAGAACGTCCCTTGTGCATAGACTCCGCGGTGGGGCTATAGCGTGAGTTCTACCACACTATGGCATGAGATCTACCTCTAGCTGGTACGATAGCGTGAGGTAAGGTTGGGTTACTAATGGACATTACTTATTTCCATAAATTAAATTCAACGTAACCAATTATTTTGTACATCTCAAACTGCACCTGGATATGCGATCTATGCGGTAGACCTCGCGCTATAGTAGCACCGATTTCGTTCGATTTCGTTCGAGTACCACCCTTAGCTTCATACTAAATGGTGCCTTCATCCTTCCTCTCTTTGTACATCTTTGTTGTGGTGAGGGAGGCTAAAACTAATTTATCATCAATCAACTATCACTATTCCAGTCTTTCCACTTTACAATTTGAATGGGACAGGCAAAACTGAACTCTAATATTCAGGTAAAATTCAAAGTCAATTGTAGTAAGCAATGTTGTAAATAGGAAACATTAAATAGAATGTGCTTCATTTAGTTTCGATAAAGTATTCTTGAAAATTGATTTTGTGACCACTGGTCTGTCAGCAGCATTATAAAAATTGCCTATGTACGTGTACACCGGCGGCTCTCGTCGCAGTCAAAGTATTAAGGCATACTGTTCACTGAAGTCCAACGGTTTTAATTGAGAAGGCATGTGTCATCACTGATTTTCAGCTTTGCGTGTACGCCGATGGCTGCTGAAGAAAATACGTGAACTGCATTGGTGTCCACACTGCGACATTGAAAGCAAGGTGCGGTGGGCCAATTGAATGACGGACTCGTCCCCTCAGTTCTCAGGTGCGTCCGCTCCTGACATAGTGTGTTAATTAAAGCCTCGAGATGGTCCTGACCAATGTTGAAACTATTAAGAGTTCTGCTAACGTGCCTCCCGTAGTGTCTTCTTAAAGTACAGGGCGACTTTCCCTCGTTAGCTATCAATAAAGGATCCTTCTTGGTAGACGAGTAGGCGGCGCACATATCACTAATCCAACCATCACATCAGTTTACTCAGAATTACGCCCTCCACTTTTAAAATATATATACGCGCTTTAGTAGATCAATGTGTAGCACTCTATCTCTCCAGGTGATCACCGATTTTTTTCACGCATGACACATGTAAGACGCTTCCACCAGGTTCATGTGTCTGTTTTAATACGTAAGGGTTTCACTTTCATACAGTTGTACGCGCAAAAACACTGTTTTATACACATAGAAATCTCTGGGGAGACCTTGTTTCCCTTATTCTGAAAGTTCTCAACACTTTCAGAGTGTAAATCGGTATTTTATTTTTCTTTAAAATAGCCTTGAAGTTGCAAAGAATCTATTACTGCGTGTACAGAAATTGAGCTCATAGATATCAACGGTGAGGCAGAAGATATTGTTACTGGAGATAATTTTTTGGGGACGAACGTGTCCCGCGAACTGTCTGCACGGGGCGCTGACCAGCTCAAGGAAACCCGTTAGAAGCTGTGCCTTCAAATCTCCTTCACACACGTGTCCTCTTTATTTTTTGGCTTCTGTGAACTTGTCAAACCGGTTTCGCTAGGCGCATTTTGATTTTGGGCTTCAATTTGTCTTAGCTGCTTTTTTAGCATAATCTAAAAATGACATATCGTTCAATTTTATTTTCCTCAGTATGCATCCCAACTCGTTTATGCAACCAATAAGTTTCAGCCAAAATTTTATATTAAATTAAAAGGAGCATGAGATCTTTCCGTAGAGGTTGCCACAATCAAACATGTGACGTTAATAAAACAGTGTTTTGTACCAAGATGTTCAAAACTCAACACCTCATTCACTATGGCTCAGATCATAGGTGACCAAGAAAAATTTTATGTGGTAGCTATGTGGTAGACCAACAAGAAAATGAATCAACAGCCGGAAAAAAAAGCCAAAAGAATTCAGTTCTGAATCAAACTGAAAGCGGCAAGAAATTGGTCGCAACACCAGATAACAAAGTAACCTAAGCACATCTTAGCTAGAGCGCAGTGAGATTGCTCAGCCAAGAAACTACGCACAGTAAGGTGAAATAAGTATTTGAACATTGAGAAAGTTTTAATTATTAGGCACTTCGGTAAAATCGTAACCTATGAATCTAATGAATGATTGGAGTAACATATACAAACATAATTCATTAACTAAAACATGAAATGAATCGAATGCATACAATTTATGCAGCATTTCAGCAAATATGTGGTGAAATCAGTTCTTAGACACTTATATTCTTTTTTGGGGGATTCCCCGGAATTTGTACTTCTAGACAAATCATGGCCTATGAAATTTTTTAGAATAAACTATGATAGAAAACACTCTGAGAGGTCACGTTAGGTTATCAGTGTGACCGCTCGCCATTATTCCACAAAACGTGGAAAATATTGCAACATACCTATGTAAAAAGAGCTGTCATGAGCGAATAATTTCGGAATTTAAAAAATCCAAAATCTGTAGAAATATATCAAGAACCATTAATGTTCTTGTTAGTACAGTAGAATAAATTTTGAAAAAGTAGAAAGAGTCGGGGTCAACAACAAACATGCCGAGCTTTTGAGCTAGTCGAAAAATTTCTATAAAAAAATTTGGGAAAGATGTTGTGTACAATTATGACCAATCCCATTGTTACCTAGAAATGCTTCACCAGACCTAGGCATGGATGGCCATAACGTTTACAAGAAAGCGATAGGTAATAAACTTCCCTGACTGGATCTCCAGTTACGGAGGCCTCGAATAAGACTCCCTTGTTGATGTATAGAGTTATACTTCATCAATCTTGAATTTAGTGAACAAACACTTTTATAAAGAGAACGGCTTCTTCGAACGTATTTCATGGTCAAAATAGAGTAAAATTGAGCTATACTGATTGCAATGATACAACACACGTCTGGTGGTAAGATGGTACGGCGTATAACATGAACAATTCCATCCCTACAGTGAAGCAAGAGAGGAAGAAATATGATCCGGAGGTGCTTTTCTTTTAATGGTGTAGGAACGCTGAAAATGATTGGTGGAAGAAAGGATGGTGCCAAATACAAACAGATTTTGGAGGGTAATTTGCAAGTCAGCAGAAAAAATGGGATTCTGGGAATAGTGGTTTTAGCAGGAGAATGGTCCAAAACACAGAGCTATAAAGTAACATAAAAATGATTTTTAAGCAAGGGTAAGAACGTTTTAAAATTGTTTAGCCAATTGCCAGACTTCAGAACCAATCAGAAACTTATAGCGGATGCTCAGGAAAGCACAATTCATGCGAGACGGCCTTCAAACCTTGATGAATTGAAGACTTTCACAGAAGAGGAGTGGGACAAAATTCTTTTGGTCTTGTTTGAACCAAACGAGTAGCTACAAGAATCATTTAATTAGAAACAGTAATTGCGGCTAGAGGAGGTGTGACTAGATATTAAGTGCCATTTTTTACAACTGTTCAAATACATTTTTCAATACTAAGTTGTTAAAATGCTGCAAAAATAATATGCCTTCGATACATACGTTTTAGTTAATGAAATACTTATTTCACTTCACTGTATGTGTGCCCGGTTGCATTTGAGAAGGGCGCCACAAAGTAGGTATGGCTGGCAAATTTCAGTAATTCATGTATCCAAGTACTTCAATACTCGTAAATGCAGCGGTTTACATTTTTACCTGAAATTTAATCTACATTAGCTCACTATGGTCACGGTCNGGATCCTTTATTGATAGCTAACGAGGGAAAGTCGCCCTGTACTTTAAGAAGACACTACGGGAGGCATGTTAGCAGAACTCTTAATAGTTTCAACATTGGTCAGGACCATCTCGAGGCTTTAATTAACACACTATGTCAGGAGCGGACGCACCTGAGAACTGAGGGGACGAGTCCGTCATTCAATTGGCCCACCACACCTTGCTTTCAATATCGCAGTGTGGACACCAATGCAGTTCACGTATTTTCTTCAGCAGCCATCGGCGTACACTCAAAGCTGAAAATCAGTGATGACACATGCCTTCTCAATTAAAACCGTTGGACTTCAGTGAACAGTATGCCTTAATACTTTGACTGCGACGAGAGCCGCCGGTGTACACGTACATAGGCAATTTTTACAATGCTGCTGACAGACCAGTGGTCACAAAATCAATTTTCAAGAATACTTTATCGAAACTAAATGAAGCACATTCTATTTAATGTTTGCTATTTACAACATTGCTTACTACAATTGACTTTGAATTTTACCTGAATATTAGAGTTCAGTTTTGCCTGTCCCAGTCAAATTGTAAAGTGGAAAGACTGGAATAGTGATAGTTGATTGATGATAAATTAGTTTTAGCCTCCCTCACCACAACAAAGATGTACGAAGAGAGGAAGGATGAAGGCACCATTTAGTATGAAGCTAAGGGTGGTACTCGAACGAAATCGAACGAAATCGGTGCTACTATAGCGCGAGGTCTACCGCATAGATCGCATATCCAAGTGCAGTTAGAGATGTACAAAATAATTGGTTACGTTGAATTAAATTTATGGAAATAAGTAATATCCATTAGTAACCCAACCTCACCTCACGCTATCGTACCAGCTAGAGGTAGATCTCATGCCATAGTGTGGTAGAACTCATGCTATAGCCCCACCGCGGAGTCTGTGCACAAGGGACGTTCTCGCACAGGAAACCGTGCGCATAAAAACAGTGAGTTAAGAAGAAAAGTTGTGAAACGAGATAAAAGTAGAAAAAGAAGTCAGAAGTGCTAACAAACTGGACAGAAGTGAACTGAAAAAAGATGCTTCTAAACAAAGCGAAAACCATTCTAGTTTAAAAAAAAGAAGG
>JACJUY010004012.1:48980-74786 GCA_014220935.1 Platorchestia sp. MABIK | reverse complement strand
TTCGTGATATGGTCGAAAAACCGTGTCAGACCTGTCCTAACGAACTCATTTTGATCATTTAATGCGAGAAATTCACTCAATTTGTAATATAATTTGGTAAAACACATATTTTTGACGCTAAATTTTGCTCATAAGTAACATAAGGGGGTACCCCTACGATTTTTTCCAAAAAATTAACTGCGTGGTATGTTCGAAAAACCTTGTCAGACCTGTCCAAACGAACTCATTTTGATCATTTAATGCGAGAAATTCACTCTATTTGTAACAGAAATTGATGAAACACACATTTTTGAAGCAAAATTTTGCTCAAAAATTACATAAGGGGGTACCCCTACGATTTTTTCCAAAAATTAATTTCGTGATATAGTCGAAAAAGCGTGTCAGACCTGTTCTAACGAACTTATTTTGATCATTTAATGCGAGAAATTCACTCTATTTGTAATAGAAATCGATAAAACACACATTTTTACCGCAAAATTTTGCTCAAAAATAACATAAGGGGGTACCCTTACAATTTTTTCCAAAAAATTAACTTCGTGGTATGGTCGAAAAACCTTGTCAGACCTGTCCAAACGAACTCATTTTGATCATTTTATGCGAGAAATTCACTCTATTTGTAACAGAAACTGATAAAACACACATTTTTGACGCAAAATTTTGCTCAAAAACTACATAAGGGGGTACCCTTACGATTTTTTCCAAAAAATTAACTTCGTGATATGGTCGAAAAGCCGTGTCAGACCTGTCCTAACGAACTCATTTTGATCATTTAATGCGAGAAATTCACTCTATTTGTAAAAGAAATTGATAAAACACACATTTTTAAAGCAAAATTTGGCTCAAAAATTACATACGGGGGTACCCCTACGACTTTTTCCAAAAAATTAACTTTGTGGTATGGTCGAAAAACCTTGTCAGACCTGTCCAAACGAACTCATTTTGGTCATTTAATGCGAGAAATTCACTCTATTTGTAATAGAAATGGATATAACACACATTTTCGACGCAAAATTTGCTCAAAAATTTCATAAGGGGTACCCTTACGATTTTTTTCCAAAAAATTAACTTCGTGATATGGTCGAAAAACCGTGTCAGACCTGTCCTAACGAACTCATTTTGATCATTTAATGCGAAAAATTCACTCTATTTGTAATAGAAATTGATAAAACACATATTTTTGACGCAAAATTTTGCTCAAAAATAACATAAGGGGGTACCCATACGATTTTTTCCATAAAATTAACTTCATGTTTTGTTCGAAAAACCGTGTCAGACCTGCCCTAACGAACTCATTTTGATCATTTAATGCGAGAAATCCACTCTATTTGTGACAGAAATTGATAAAACACACATTTTTGACACAAAATTTGCTCAAAAATTACACAAGGGGGTACCCATACGATTTTTGCTATAAAATTAACTTCGTGATATGGTCAAAAAACCGTGTCTGACCTGTCCTAACGAACTCATTTTGATCATTTAATGCGAGAAATTCACTCTATTTGCAATAAAAATTGATAAAACACACATTTTTGACGCTAAATTTTCTTAAAAATTACATAAGGGGGTACCCTTACGATTTTTTCCAAAAAATAAACAGTGTGGTGTGGTCGAAAAACCTTGTCAGACCTGTCCAAACAAACTCATTTTGATCATTTAATGCCGGAAATTCACTCTATTTGTAATAGAAATTGATATAACATACATTTATGACGCAAAATTTTGCTCAAAAACTACACAAGGGGGTACCCTTACGATTTTTTCCATAAAATTACCTTCGTGATTTGTTCGAAAAACCGTGTCAGACCTGCCCTAACGAACTCATTTTGATCATTTAATGCGAGATATACACTCTATTTGTAATAGAAATTGATTAAACACACATTTTTGACACAAAATTTTGCTCAAAATTACATAAAGGGGTACCCATTCGATTTTTTCCAAAACATTAATTTCGTTATATGGTCGAAAAACCGTGTCAGACCTGTCCAAACGAACTCATTTTGATCATTTAATGCGAGATATACACTCTATTTGTAATAGAAATTGATTAAACACACATTTTTGACACAAAATTTTGCTCAAAATTTGCATAAAGGGGTACCCATTCGATTTTTTCCAAAAAATTAACTTCGTGATATGGTCGAAAAACCGTGTCAGACCTGTCCTAACGAACTCATTTTGATCATTTAATGCGAGAAATTCACTCTATTTTGTAATAGAAATTGAGAAAACACACATTTTTGACGCAAAATTTTGCTCAAAAATTACACAAGGGAGTACCCTTACGATTTTTTCCAAAAAATTAATTTCGTGATTTGTTCGAAAAACCGTGTCAGACCTGTCCTAACGAACTCATTTTGATAATTTAATGCGAGAAACTCACTCAATTTGTAATAGAAATTGATAAAACACATTTTTGACGCAAAATTTTGCTCAAAAATTACATAAGGGGGTACCCTTACGATTTTTTCCAAAAAATTGATTTCGTGGTATGGTCGAAAAACCTTGTCAGACCTGTCCAAACGAACTCATTTTGATCATTTAATGCGAGAAATTCACTCAATTTGTAATAGAAATGGATAGAACACACATTTTTGACGCAAAATTTGCTCAAAAATTTCATAAGGAGTACCCTTACGATTTTTTCCATAAAATTAATTTCGTGATATGGTCGAAAAACCTTGTCAGACCTGTCCAAACGAACTCATTTTGATCATTTAATGCGAGAAATTCACTCAATTTGTAATAGAAATTGATATAACATACATTTTTGACGCAAAATTTTGCTCAAAAATTACACAAGGGGGTACCCTTACGATTTTTTCCATAAAATTAACTTCGTGATTTGTTCGAAAAACCGTGTCAGACCTGTCCTTACGAACTCATTTTGATCATTTAATGCGAGAAATTCACTCTATTTTGTAATAGAAATTCAGAAAACACACATTTTTGACGCAAATTTTTGCTCAAAAATTACATAAGGGGGTACCCTTACGATTTTTTCCAAAAATAAACAGCGTGGTGTGGTCGAAAAACCTTGTCAGACCTGTCCAAACAAACTCATTTTGATCATTTAATGCGAGAAATTCACTCTATTTGTAACAGAAATTGATAAAACACACATTTTTGACGCAAAATTTTGCTCAAAAATTACACAAGGGGGTACCCTTACGCTTTTTCCAAAAAATTAACTTCGTGATTTGTTCGAAAAACCGTGTCAGAACTGTCCTAACGAACTCATTTTGATCATTTAATGCGAGAAATTCACTCAATTTGTAATAGAAATTGATATAACATACATTTTTGACGCAAAATTTAGCTCAAAAATTACACAAGGGGGTACCCCTACGATTTTTTCCATAAAATTAACTTCGTGATTTATTCGAAAAACCGTGTCAGACCTGTCTTAACGAACTCATTTTGATCATTTAATGCGAGAAATTCACTCTATTTTGTAATAGAAATTGAGAAAACACACATTTTTGACGCAAATTTTTGCTCAAAAATTACATAAGGGGGTACCCTTACGATTTTTTCCAAAAAATTAACTTCGTGATATGGGTGAATAACCGTGTCAGACCTGTTCTAACGAACGCATTTTGATCGTTTAATGCGAGGAATTCACTCAATTTGTAATAGAAATTGATATAACATACATTTTTGACGCAAAATTTTGCTCATAAATTACACAAGGGGGTACCCTTACGATTTTTTCCATAAAATTAACTTCGTGATTTGTTCGAAAAACCGTATCAGACCTGTCCTAACGAACTCATTTTGATCATTTAATGCGAGAAATTCACTCTATTTTGTAATAGAAATTGAGAAGACACACATTTTTTACGCAAATTTTTGCTCAAAAATTACATAAGGGGGTACCCTTACGATTTTTTCCAAAAAATAAATTTCGTGATTTGTTCGAAAAACCGTGTCAGACCTGTCCTAACGAACTCATTTTGATCATTTAATGCGAGAAACTCACTCAATTTGTAATAGAAATTGATAAAACACATTTTTGACGCAAAATTTGGCTCAAAAATTTACCCATTCGATTTTTTCCAAAAAATTAACTTCGTGATTTGGTCGAAAAACCGTGTCAGACCTGTCCAAACGAACTCAATTTCATCATTTAATGCGAGAAATTCACTCTATTTGTAATAGAAATTGATAAAACACACATTTTTAGAGCAAAATTTTGCTCAAAATTTACGTAAGGGGGTACACATACGATTTTTTCCAAAAAATTATCTTCGTTATATGGTCGAAAAACCGTGTCAGACCTGTCCTAACGAACTCATTTTGATCATTTAATGCGAGATATTCACTCTATTTGTAATAGAAATTGATATAACACACATTTTTGACGCAAAATTTTGCTCATAAATTACACAAGGGGGTACCCCTACGATTTTTTCCAAAAAATTAACAACGTGGTATGGTCGAAAAACCTTGTCAGACCTGTCCAAGCGAACTCATTTTGATCATTTAATGCGAGAAATTCACTCTATTTGTAACAGAAATTGATAAAACACACATTTTTGACGCAAAATTTTGCTCATAAACTACATAAGGGGGTACCCATACGATTTTTTCAAAAAAATTAACTTCGTGATATGGTCGAAAAATCGTGTCAGACCTGTCCTAACGAACTCATTTTGATCGTTTAATGCGAGAAATTCACTCTATTTGTAATAGAAATTGATAAAACACACATTTTTAGAGCAAAATTTTGCTCAAAATTTACATAAGGGGGTACCCATACGATTTTTTCCAAAAAATTAACTTCGTGATTTGTTCGAAAAACCGTGTCAGACCTGTCCTAACGAACTCATTTTGATCATTCAATGCGAGAAATTCACTCAATTTGTAATTGAAATTCATAAAACACACATTTTTGCCGCAAAATTTTGCTCAAAAATAACAAAAGGGGGTACCCTTACGATTTTTTCCAAAAATTAACTGCGTGGTATGGTCGAAAAACCTTGTCAGACCTGTACAAATGAACTCATTTTGATCATTTAATGCGTGAAATTCACTCTATTTGTAACAGAAATTGATAAAACACATATTTTTGACGCAAAATTTTGCTCAAAAAGTACATAAGGGATTTTTTACGATTTTTTCCAAAAATTAACTTCGTGACATGGTCGAAAAAGCGTGTCAGACCTGTCCTAACGAACTTATTTTGATCATTTAATGCGAGAAATTCACTCTATTTGTAATAGAAATTGATAAAACACACATTTTTGACGCAAAATTTTGCTCAAAAATTACATAAGGGGGTACCCATGCGATTTTTTCCAAAAAATTAACTTCGTGGTATTTTTCGAAAAACCTTGTCAAACCTGTCCAAACGAACTCATTTTGGTCATTTAATGCGAGAAATTCACTCTATTTGTAATAGAAATGGATATAACACATTTCGACGCAAAATTTGCTCAAAAATTTCATACGGGGTACCCTTACGATTTTTTTCCAAAAAATTAACTTCGTGATATGGTCGAAAAACCGTGTCAGACCTGTCCTAACGAACTCATTTTGATCATTTAATGCGAAAAATTCACTCTATTTGTAATAGAAATTGATGAAACACACATTTTTGTCGCAAAATTTTGCTCAAAAATTTACCCATATGATTTTTTCCAAAAAATTAACTTCGTGATTTGGTCGAAAAACCGTGTCAGACCTGTCCTTACGAACTCATTTTGATCATTTAATGCGAGAAATTCACTCTATTTGTAATAGAATTTGATAAAACACACATTTTCGAGCAAAATTTTGCTCAAAATTTACATAAGGGGTACCCATACGATTTTTTCCAAAAAATTAACTTCGTTATATGGTCGAAAAACCGTGTCAGACCTGTCCTAACGAACTCATTTTGATCATTTAATGCGAGAAATTCAATCTATTTGTAATAGAAATTGATAAAACACACATTTTTGACGCAAAATTTTGCTCAAAAATTACATAAGGGGGTACCCATACGATTTTTTTCAAAAAATTAACAGCGTGGTATGGACGAAAAACCTTGTCAGACCTGTCCAAACGAACTCATCTTGATCATTTAATGCGAGAAATTCACTCTATATGTAACAGAAATTGATAAAACACACATTTTTGACGCAAAATTTTGCTCATAAACTACATAAGGGGGTACCCTTACGATTTTTTCCGAAAAATTAACTTCGTGATATGGTCGAAAAGCCGTGTCAGACCTGTCCTACCGAACTCATTTTGATCATTTAATGCGAGAAATTCACACTATTTGTAATAGAAATTGATAAAACACAAATTTTTGACGCAAAATTTTGCTCAAAAATTTACACATACGATTTTTTCCAAAAAATTAACTTCGTCATATGGTCGAAAAACCGTGTCAGACCTGTCCTAACGAACTCATTTTGATCATTTAGTGCGAGAAATTCACTCTATTCGTAATAGAAATTGATATAACATACATTTTTGACGCAAAATTTTGCTCAAAAATTACACAAGGGGGAACCCTTACGATTTTTTCCATAAAATTAACTTCGTGATTTGTTCGAAAAATCGTGTCAGACCTGTCCTAACGAACTCATTTTGATCATTTAATGCGAGAAATTCACTCAATTTTTAATATAAATTGATAAAACACACATTTTTGCCGCAAAATTTTGCTCAAAAAAAACATAAGGGGGTACTTGTACGATTTTTTCCAAAAAATTAACTTCGTGGTTTGGTCGAAAAACCTTGTCAGACCTGTCCTAACGAACTCATTTTGATCATTTAATGCGAGAAATTCACTCTATTTGTAATAGAAATGGATATAACATACATTTTTGACGCAAAATTTTGCTCAAAAATTACACAAGGGGGTACCCTTACGATTTTTTCCAAAAAATTAACAGCGTGGTATGGTCGAAAAACCTTGTCAGACCTGTCCAAACGAACTCATTTTGATCATTTAATGCGAGAAATTCACTCTATTTGTAATAGAAATTGATAAAACACACATTTTTGACGCAAAATTTTGATCGAAAAATTTCATATGGGGTACCCTAACGATTTTTTCCAAAAAATTACCTTCGTGATTTGTTCGAAAAACCGTGTCAGACCTGTCCTAACGAACTCATTTTGATCATTTAATGCGAGAAATTCACTCTATTTGTAATAGAAATTGATAAAACACACATTTTTGACGCAAAATTTTGCTCAAAAATTACATAAGGGCGATTTTTGCGATTTTTTCCAAAAAATTAACTTCGTGGTATGGTCGAAAAACCTTGTCAGACCTGTCCAAACGAACTCATTTTGATCATTTAATGCGAGAAATTCACTCTATTTGTAATAGAAATTGATAAAACACACATTTTGACGCAAAATTTTGCTCAAAAATTACATAAGGGGTACCCATGCGATTTTTTCAAAAAAATTAACTTCGTGATATGGTCGAAAAACCGTGTCAGACCTGTTTTAACGAACTCATCTTGATCATTTACTGCGAGAAATTCACTCTATTTGTAATTGAAATTTATGAAACACACATTTTTGCCGCAAAATTTCGCTCAAACATCACGAGTACATAAGGGGGTACCTCTATGACTTTTCCAGATAATTAACTTCGTGATTTGGTCAATAACCCTGTCAGACCTGTTCTAACGAACTCATTTTGATCATTGAATGCGAGAAATTCATTCTATTTGTTGTAGAAATTGATAAAGCACACATTTATGACTCAAAAATTCGCTCAAAAATAACCTAAGGGACAGGTTAGAACAGGTCTGACACGGTTTTTTGACCATATCACGACGTAAATTTTCTGGAAAAAATCGTTAAGGTACCCCCTTGTGTAATTTTTGAGCAAAATTTTGCGTCAAAAATGTGTGTTGTATCAATTTCTATTACAAATAGAGTGAATTTATCGCATTCAGTGATCAAAATGATCCACTATTTGGAACATTTTGACCACAATTTAAACACCGGGAATTATTTACTGTAATAATGCCGACGTTTTTTCTGCTTACGTAAACGGATCTCGAGAAATCGTAGTTTTGAAGACATGCTTGGTGCTAAACTTTAATGTTACTATCAACAGCTTTTCCCTGACTATCACCTAACTCTGTGATCTTGCTGGATATATGAATAAATTCTCACTGAGCACTACAGATACTAATCAAATACTTACTTGATTCTAATAGATTAGCCTAATATTATTTGTATGTACTTTAACAACACCTGTCGCAAAATTTTGGTACGGAATAAATTATGCGCGAAGGGTAAAAAAATGATGCTGTTGAACTGAGCGATTTCATGAACAAAACAATAGAAAACGTCAGAGAATGTAGACGACGAAAATCCTTAAAAAGCGTGAGAGATCACCAATTATGATTGAGAAGGAATATACATGTTCACACTTTAACCGCCTATTGTGGCGTAAGAGAACCACTAGGTAATTTGCTGATTTACGTATCGGTGTGAATGAAGAGCATTTCGATTATTCAAGCATACGAGGAGAAATATCATCATGCTATTACATTTTCACACTTCTGAGGAAAGATACAATTTTGTTTCGAGCAGTAAAATCGCTTTCCAAAGTCTGCTACGTAAAACTTTACTTAACATGAGGCCGCTGGACGCACTTCTATCCTCACGAGTGTTTTCAGAGTAACCTCTTCTAAGTTTATCGAACTAGCAGGAGTTCCAAATACATACCTAAAACACTTTTTTTCTTAGCTTGTGATGAATAGTATTTATATCAATCAAATGAGGTGAGATTGTTTAGTGCTCACATGATTCATTAGAAAGTGTGGAATAAAATTTCACGTAATCATTTACTTCATACATTAGACCGTTGGTTCTTTATAATCTAAATGTAAAATTTAAAAAAAACTCATAGTAAAATATCATCAAAATTTATAACGCACTATCTACGACACATTGAGAAAACATATAATAAACAAACCTGAGGGGTACAATCTGAAGGATAGTTTTTACAGCCATCGCATAAGAAAAAATCCTACAGCTCGGATTCCGGAAACGTTGTGTCGGAGCATAAATCTGCACTGAATTCAGATGATCGAGACGCAAGCTTTGAATTTCAAGCTAACAGAATCAGTATTGGATTAAGATAATCGAGATGCAAGTTATGAATATCTTGATAACAGAATAAGCATTGAATTTAGGTGATCGAGACGCATTCAATGAACATCCCGTTATTCATCCCCATTACGTTATGCGTATGCACTCCTCACGTCATCAAATTAGTTTACCAAAGCAGAAGCTGCAGTAGAAGTAGAGAACCTTGGTGTAGTGCATTCGAGGAAATTTCACAAATCCAGGAAAAATTTGTAGTTCGGTTCCTACAATATAAATTTGCTTCTCAAGAATTTTGTAATGTAATTTTTCTATTAGCAAATGAGTTAAAGACTTCCCTGATTAAAATACAGAATACACCTGTTAGAAATGTAAGGAACTGTTAAATTTCTGTGGTGAAACTCCTAATATAATCATGAAAATGTTAACTGTTAGAACCTGTTTTTTGGGAGCATTTCAGCGCCAGCATTTTTACTTGAATTATACTTGAATAGAAACCAATTTCAGACACGAGCTGGTGTCAGAAAACATTGCAAATGTCACATGTTAAATAAACGCTGTAGTAACTTCAAAATAAACGCTAATAAATTAGTGAAACTTTGAGTAATACCCAAAAGCCAACAAAAACCCAAAAATAAGCAAAAGATGCTTGTTCCTGCTACAAGAGACGTCAAACGCGTTTTTCAGTTACTTTTTGGCTTGCATTTTTTGTTTACCTCTCAGGTCGACACTCCTTAATTTATATGCATCGCCTCATATAGTTGTTCGAAGAATTATTTTACTTGTACCTTTTGTATTAACGTAGTTTAGCGAGCTTCAGGACCCAGTCTCCCACGAATTTACACCCGTCGTCTTTAATTTACAGAGTGCAGTGCACTCGATAACATGGATTTGAAAATTGCACGTTCGATTGTAAAGCTGTAATGTGTACAACGCGTTTGCGTTTAATGTATTGTTGTGTGTCTAAGCTTCAAAATCTGAATAATTGTACAGATTTTATATAGGCCGTGCCGGAAAGTGCGAAAACTGTACCGACCTGCGACCCATTCTACGATTTTAAATATGAATTAATAGAATAGACTAAGACCTTTTATTTTTATTGCTGCGATATATGAATGTGGGACAAAACATTTTCACCTTATTTGAATGCATATGAAAAAATGATAGTAATAGTTACCACTAAGAGAAATTATTCATTATCCAGTTTACATCGATATACATCTAAAAAATGTATTGTTTCTTCCACTGGTTTCTCGAAAACCTGTCAGCAAAGCGAGGACTGCTCCTCAACTAAACACGGAGGAACACTACGCAGAAAAGAGAATAAAGCGCTAAGCACACAAAAAATTCCCCGGAGTGACCTTCAAAAGCACAAGAGAATCCGCTAGACGTCCGTGAAATTTTGCCTGTTCCACCTATGAAATCTTATTAGAAAACTGGAGCGCGATAACTTCCCTGAATTTTGAGCCCATTGTAACACTACAATGTCTAATTCTAATTCATGAACTCCCAATAAAATAAATTCCATTGGCGTTTTTATTCACATTAGCTTATTGTGAAGCTTAGCTAGGTCAGGCAATCTCATTCTCAGTCCTACTTCATTATGTGGTTTTGTAGGAAAGTACTTCTCGTAAGCGTATGTTGTGAAACGTTCATATACTTAATATTCAAGTCATTTTAACATAAAGGTTATTAAAAAGGTGACGATGGGGATATTTTTTGATTTCACATTTTTTGAGATGTTTTCCCTATTGCAAAACCTAAGATGTATAAAACAAGGCTCCTTCAGTGGCATTGTGTGAAAAAATAGACACAGCAAACAACAAAAATGACCTTTTTTAGAGTGGCAACCAAAGTCCGAAACCATGATGCTCCGATCATCCACAGACACGGTAACAAATCCCGCCATCATTTAACTCATTGCCACATTTTTCCTGACCAAAGCTCTCCAAGTTAGCGTTTTTCTAGCAAGATTTAACCATAAAGAGCTTTCAGCATTTGGCAAATTTACACGCCAAACGTTGCGAACGCTTCATGGTTCATTTTTATTTGAAAAAATATTAATGGGAGGATTTGCAAATGAAAAACTCTCTAACTTACCATTTCGAAGCCAAATCTAACCATAAAGAGTACTCAACACTTGACAGCCCTGTATGCAAAAGGTTGAGTGCTCTTTATGGTCCTGTTTTGTTTGAAATAATCTTAGATGGAGAAATTGGACGAAAGAAAAAAGAAATCTGGTTATTTTTTTTTTTGACGGAGCATGTCATTGGTCAGGTACTCTTTATGGTCACAATTTTAGTCGTAAAAAAAGGCAATTTGGTAACCCTAGTTTCACGAAGCACATTTTACAATGCACAACTTTAACAATGTGCTTTTTATGGTCAAATTTTTCCCAGGAAAAGTGCAATTTGGTAACCCTTGTTTAATTAACGGATCACATCTCACGAAGTACAACTTCGATCAGGTTCTTTTCATGATCAAATTTTTGGCTAGAGAAAAAAGCAATCTGACAATCTTAGTTTGCCGGAGCATAGCTTACAAAGCACAACTTTGATCATGCGCTCTTTATGATCAAATGCTTGTCCAGAGAAAAGTACAATATGGCAACCCTGGTTTGGCGAAGAAATCTTTGATCAAGTGCTCTAAATGATCTAAATTTTGTCCAGAAAACGCCCAATCTGGTAACCCTGGTTTGACGGAGCACATCTCACGAAGCACAACTTTGATCATGTACTCGTTATGGTAAAATTTTTAATTAGAAAAGAGAGCAATCCGTTGACCGTAATTTAACAGACCACATCTTACAATGCACAACTTTGATCAAGTGCTCTAAATGGTCTAATTTTTGCCCATAGAACAGAACAATCAGCTAACCCTGATTGAATAGAGCACCTCTCACGAAGCACAACTTTGATCATGCGCTATATAGAGTCAAATTTTTAGCCTGAGAAAAAGAGCAATCTAGCAACCTTAGTTCGATGAAGCTCATCTTCGATCAAGTGCCTTTAACGGTCTAATTTTTGGCCAAAGAAAAGGGTAACCTGCAAACCATGATTGAACAGAGCACCTCTCACGAAGCACAACTTTGGTCAGGTGCATCACGCCGGAGCGTCTGGAGTGGGGGTGCGCGCCACACAGAGAGGCGTTCACCAGGCGCTGCTGCAGCGAGGGCAGCATTGGTGTCGTCTCCAGGCAAGACAGGGACGCCTCCGTTGACGGTCAGACAATGTTCGTTTGAGGTAGATCCAAAGTTTGAATTTATTGTTTGAATTTACTGCCTTTGAACGCTTATGTGGGCAAAGTTACATCAAATGAAGCCGAGCTGAACACCCAAAATCGAGTTGAAGATAGAAAAGAGCAGGAGAGAATATGGCATCAAGAACAAGATGTGTGAACCATTCTCAGGTTACTACCCAAGTCTCATGTCATCCACCACCAATCACGCTCAGATATAAGATAGCACTAACGAAGAAATATCATCACGTTTACAACCATCAATCTTCTCAGCCTCACGAGTTCATTCGCTTTGATACTAAAAATACTCGTTTCCCAGATGTATGGTCCTATGATTCAGCAGTGTTTATGTTCGCATTTTCAATATTACAACCGTAACATGGTCTTTTATTCAAGTTAGATTTCACTGAGCAAGTTCCAGTTGCGCCTTTAGAAGGACAACAACGTTTAATTTTTCGAGCTTTTTAACTCGCTAAGAGCTTTTTCAGGACTGCAGTTAACAGAACAGCATTTTAAGTATTTTTGTATTCAAGTAAATTACTTGTTTCTCTTACCTCATAAGGATTGAGAATGCATTGAAAAAAAAGAATTAGAACAGTTCAGTAATTCATAACATCCAAACTATTTGCATGAGGAGCTAGGTGAATGAAAATCAAAAGGGGTTATTCTGGTGTTGGAAAAGCAAATTTGTTAACTTAATTGACAATTCTAACATCCCTCACCGATGTTGTTTTCGATAAATGAACTTGGATCTAACTATTATCAACTACTGCACACACGTTATTATCTAGGACAGAAGGGTTTCTGATATCATTGAATCTAGCCAATATCAACTAGTGCGCATACGTTGTAATTTCGGACAGAAGCATTCCTGATATCAACTTGAATCTAACCATTTTCAACTACTGCGTATACGGTATAATCAAGGACAGAAGGGTTTCTGATATCAACTTGAATTCAAATATTATCAACTACTACGCAGACGTTAGAATCTAGGACAGAAGGGTTTTTGATATCGTCTTGAATCTAACCATTGTCAACTGGCGCACATGCGTTATAATGTAGGAGATAAGCAAGCAAGGCAGTCGGGGCAATTTAGCGCAGCCAGTGCTTGTGTGGAGCAGCTCGAGGAAGAGGAGGGAGCGCTGGTCCGTCACGGCGGTCCACAGGGAAGTTCGAGGCTGAGTTCAGCTCGCGGCTCACCCAGCAGCTCGACGTGGTCACCAAGGCTCATGAAAAGAAGAAGAAAATTGCCTTGCAACGTTCACCACAGCCAAAGACTCCTAAGCCCGAGGTAAGTTTATTGTTTCCTTTTTAGAGTGGTTTTCGCGATTAAATGCATTTTTTAGTAGTCATCAATTGATGTAGTCTTTACTAATAAAATATCTTTTTTGAAGTAGTTTTCACGAATATAATTCATATTTGAAATTCATGTGAAATGACTTTCATAAATAGTCTCCGCGAATAAAATGCATTTTTGAAATAATCTTCATGAACAAAATCCCTTTTTGAGTAGTCTTTACGAGCAAAATGCTTTTTTGAAGCGTCCACTAAAAAAGTAGCCTCTCCCAAACTAACTTTTGACGAATAAATTTACCTTTGTGTGGAACAAAGACCCCTTTTTGTAGAAGTTTTCACAAACAAAGGTACCTCTTTGAAGTAGTCTGCGCTGAAATGTCCAGTTTTAATCAATTATAGGATTAGGAATTATTAATTCTACTCATACAGTTAATTTTCAAACCTGACTAATTAAAGAGCATTTACAAAAGTTACAAGAATAAACACCTAAAAGAAAATCCATTAACCTCTAAAATTACTTTATTGCTTGCCTATTCAAGGTTTCACGTTTTAAATTTGGGATGAAAAATCTCCTCACTCATGAACAAAAAAATTACGCAATCGAGATGTTTAATTTTCCCTTGAAAAATGCTTAGTACCAAACTTTACAACTGTATGAACTTCAGGTGAACAGTCTCGTGTTGTGGTAACAACATACCGCATTCAATCGATCACTACATCAAGTTGTTAGAGGGCTTTTAGCAGACGTTAGCTCTAGTCATTAGCGGGCCCGTCGCAAGTAAGCACAGAGTAATGGACAGAGAGGTCAAGGCCTCGTAGTATTTTCCTCGCCTGATGTGAAGATTGACTTCACTGATTTCAGTGTTTGATAAACCATTCTATCATTGCGCCAGAAATGATTATTTTTCGTTGCGTCGGAAATTGTGAGGTAATGGAAGAGCCAAAGTTCAACGGTTGAGCAGCACCGAGTCAGTAAGCCCCTAGAATCTAGATGAAGCGGTTTGGCGTACGTCTACGTCCGTGGAAATTCGTACCTTCGTTGGGCTTCGCCGTGAAACTCCTTGCTCAGTGTTTGAATTTAGCTTCAGAAATATTTTACAGAAAAGCTGCTTGTGGAATAGTGAAATTAATTGTCAAACAAAAATCAATTATATCGCATTTTTTCAAATTAATGAAGCACTATTTAAACTGAACATGGGTAATATAACAAGAAGAGGCAATGTTAAAATGTGCGTTAATTAGTTTTTGCAATTAGTTAATTACTAAACTAATTTGCAATTAGTTAATTGCACACGTTTCGTAGAATAAGTTGAATATCGTACTGTCGTAAACGATTTTAATTATGGTAATTATGATAAGGTGTTAATTATGACAATATCTCGTGAAATTCGTGCTCTAATCATTTATTTAAAAACTTTGAGCAAACCCATAAAATATCCATCACAGAACAAGAGATAGGAAAAAGTTGTTGAATTGGTAGAATGGAAAACTCAGAGGTATTCCCGCTATATGAAAAAACGGAACACAAAAATTAAGTGCTAGTTCATGTACCGAATTAAAAGAGTAAGGATTGAAGATGACGAGTTCAGTCCTGAAGGTTACATCATGCCATACATGTATGACGTTTAGCCAAGACTTGATTCCTTAGTTCGTACTTTTTTGGATAACCAATTAGAGGCGAGAACTTCACTCACTCCGCTTACCAGCCTCAGCCTCACGCTAAAGTCTGAATCCGGGACCTCTCAAGTGTCCTAAACTGATTTGCAGCAGAGACTCACCCTCAGCAAATAAGGAAAAATGAGCAGAGAAGACAGCCACACCGATAAGCTGGAGGTGCTTGGGAGGAGATGCGTGTGCTATTTCAGCAACACACCATTTTCCAAATTTGAATTAATTCTTCAGCACGCGACGCCAAAGTTGAGGCATATTTTGCTTGGACACGTACGGCATCGCATTACAAGGAAGCCCAGCTTTGTGTTTCGAAAGAAGAAGGTAAAACAGAGCGGAAATTTCACTCTGGCTTGTAAGAGATCGTTCTATCGAAATTTGTATCGGGACATCAAAACGAAGAAAACTCATCAGCGAAGAAAAATAATTCATAAAACTCGACAAGAAAGAAGAACCATTCGATACAAAACTCACTCCTGTTTAGGATCTGTAGCGGCCAGAGTAATTGTTAGGAAACTAGGACGTTTAGTGTTCAGGAGGCACAGAAGATTCCTCATGAAGAAGCTCGAGCATAAACGCCGATTTAAGATCAACCTACGGCGAAAAGCGCTCGTTGAGATAGAAGCCACGGCACGGAAGCAGCCTTGCAGGAAAATATCAGGATTTCCGTACATCCCAGAAAAAAGCGAATGCTGTGAAAAACTCTTTTCTGATCGCGATAACGAAGAAAAGAAGTTCCCAATGCGAATAGCGGAAACTAGACTTCTAAAAAGGAGGCTTAAGAAGAAGAGGAGAAAGAAACGGAAGCGCACTGAAGTATTTTTTAAACCGGACAGAGATCATTCAATGCCTTTGAGCCAATGGAAAATTGTCATACAAGACAAAGATCAAGTCTCGAGTTCCAGCGTGAGAACTGATACAAAGTCTCCAACTCAACAGAAACCCAAATCTGAATTTGTATTTGAAGATATCAGAACACCCACCGATCGGTGGAAAATGATTCAAGCTGAGATTCCCAAAGTGAAGTCATGGAGTAGAAAATTTCCAAAAGGAAAATTTCGGTTGACTTCTGCCCAAAAGAATGATTCAACTGAGGCCTCTGTAGATCCTGTAGAAAATTTCGTCGCTAAAGAAACAGAGAAACGCTTGAGAAATGCAGTTTTCTCTAAATGGCAATCCAGTGCCGTTAATGGGAGACAGCTTTCCAGGGCGAACAAAATCGTGGAAATTAAAAAAATGCGCCCATTTTTAACTCATGTCTCGCCTCCCGAAAGTCCGGGCGATGTCCCTGTTTTCAACTACAAATTTCACATGAAGAAAGCCAATAAAAAAGACACATTTGACTCAAACTTGCTCAATGAAATTTTAGCGTTGCAAAGCTCGAGTATGCCTCTCAGCTCGCGGCCGGAACGGAAAAAACGAGTGAGCATAAAGCGGGGACAACAGAAACGAAAAGTCAGAAAACAGAGGAAGAAAAGTGATTTCAACGCACAAGATTTACTGGTGTCAGTGAACCGCAGCACCGCATTTTGGTTTGAGCTGACGGCTCGAAACCAAAACCCAAGCGTAAAATTGGAAAAACAGTCCCTCACAGTTCAAGGTCCAAGTTCCTCCGAGTCCAATAGATCATCCGTAGCAGGGTCTCCGATCTCTCACTCAAGGAACTTGCGAGCTACGCCTTCTCCAAAACCTACGCGAGCAAGTTCCCCTGGTATGGTTAAGAAAATATCAAAAATACTTGATGTCGTGTTTCCCAAGTCTAATCCGTTCAAAGTGGATGATGATGATGAAGGGCCGCTCATGGGTCGCCCATTGGATACATGGAGGAAGATCGCTATGCAGCAGGGCATCAAGAACGGAAAATTAGACGAGTTTCGGGTAATTAATTTACACAATATATTTCATTTAATAATTCTGTTGAATAGCAAAGGCTACATATATGAAGCCGCCGAAAGGTAAACTAATAAAAATCATAAAATGTGGAATCTTCATTGAGTATTACTATGAAATGATTATCACAGTTTGGCTATATAAGTACATTACTAGCAAAATATTCATTTCGTCTCAAGGTTAAGTAGTAGCCTTGCATGCATGCTCTTAACATCAAATCAAAATTCTGAAAACAAAAAGATTTCGCTAAAATGATCCATATCGTTCACGCTGAGCAAGAGTTTAAGCCCAAAATATGTGTGCACATTCCTTTTAGGGTTAAAAAGCTGCATGACTTGACAAGTTAGGAAAAACCACATGATTAGCACCAATTACTTTTAAATTGAAATGAGAATTCCTCCCCTAAGAAAAATAGTACACTCTTACCTGAACTGTGTAATAAAAATAGAAGATCACCAAAACAAACCACTGTAAATTATCAAGAAGGTGAACATTAGCCTAGTCTATGACAGACATATCCAAAACTTTTCTGTACAAACCTGATCTTTCTTTCCCCCACTATATCCCGACACCAAGTTCAAATTCTTTCCTGTAGATGAATAAATCTCCTAAGACGTGATTTGGGGCCATCATTCAGCCATGCCATATTAATAGAGGATCAAATTTTGCCTAGTATTTGACATGAGTAATTTACAAAGCCTTCCACTCATGCGAGCGGTGCTATTGTAATCCAGAAATGCTCTGTTCTAACTTCGATTAGCTTCACTGGAACGTGACACAAGCTGATGCTGTGTTGCATTTCCATTACTCTTAAAGCATGAAATTGAATTTACTTGAGTTGATTTCCTAATGTTTAACATTAATCTCCCCATCTTCATAAAAACGGCAGCAAATTCATTCAGCAGTACGATGAAATCATTACCACATTTGGATTTGGCATTTCCAGGTGATGGAAATATAAGTACTTTACTTTCAAAATTTTTCATTCGACTCAGGTTGAATTAATGCAGAGTAAAGCAAAGCAGAAGATTTTATAACTAATAAGATCTGTTGGTTTGAATTAATTTTTAACAGTGCCGTAAGGTGAAAGTCAACCAAATATTTTAGTTTTAAATTTCAATGCATTAAACATTTTACTCTCTCCTGAAGTGCAATGGAGCGCCATCGTTTTTGAGTCATATGACGGAATCAATTTAGATCAGAGGTGCCTTACAAGACTTACATCACATTCAAGCTAAAATATTCAGCGGTCGAGCAGCTTAGAAAAGAAGAAATCACTCACTGCTAATAATGCACTTTCAGTTTAATATTAGCTCATTTTAATTCGTAGAATTAGAGGCTCACTAATTAGGAGTCAATCATTAGCACACATAATTCCTCCATTCATCAGTAGCCAGTGCGTGTCCCATCACTAACATCCTTCATTGTACACCTTTGAATAAACCAGCACTTACAAGTCCTTCATTCGAAAATAAAGATCGTACAGATCGTTCGTTCATCACCATGCAAAAAATATCGATCGATGCACGTGCGTGTGTGTATGTTCGCTCATCGTGGCTTAACGGCTAAATGCACTTAATTTGCATATGAAAGGTCGTTGGTTCGATACCCCGCATAGCAAGCCAGGTATTATTTTTTCCTGCCACTGTGAAAAGAATGAACTTGCCAATTTTCCCACGCAACCAAGGTGTCAAAGTGGTACTGGCTCGACTGAGGGTACGAGTCAATAAGTCCTGACAATATTTAAAATCTGTTTGAAAAGCCAATGTTCCATCGATCATGTACTTGATTGGAATAGAACATCTTTTTCTGTCCTGCCTAGATTGAGGCAGACGCCAGCAAGGCAGGCAACAAAAAGGCTGGAGTCCGGGCTCGTAAGAAGACGGGCGAAGGACGGCTCGATGACCCTGGACAAACTGCGGTAACTTTATTCCACATCGCTTTGCTTCCGCAAATAAATACTTGGAGCTGCATCGATAGGTAGATTAAATATTTAGCTAATCTTCGTCGAACTTCTTAAGAACAAAATGGCAAAGATCTTAGTTGTTGCTGCTGCTATGTTGTGGAGGCTTCATCGGTTTTAAAAAATTATTACATAATGTGGATCTAATGCAAGATTGGTTTGAACGGAAAAATACTCGGTACTCCACTTATTTTTTTCTTCGGGGTGTTTTCTCAACGACATGTAGCTATTGTTAATAATCTAGCCCCGCATCTTAAGTATGTTATAAGATAAACTTTTCAAAATCGTGAATTAGAAAACGTTCTATTTTTACACAATATACGAAAACTAGGTTGTCTAGCAATTTTTAGATACCCAGCATTTAATGCTCAATTTCAACCAAAGTTAGAACCAACACTTCAACATTGTATGCTCAATTTCAGCCAAAGTTAGCGCTGTAATTAAATGAACACTTCCGCAGACGAATTAAAGCAACAATGAACAACAAATCAATTTGATGTCTCCAGGTATCACAAGGCGATCGCAGCCGACGCAGCTCCGCCAAAAAATCCGACTCAGGATCTTCGAAGCCAACGTCGGCCCGGTCCCGGCCGGACGACTCCACTCCTGTCCGCCCTGACGACCTGCTCGGCATGGACCCTAGGGTGACTATTATCCTTACGACTTTGACCGCAACGTACGCCACCGGTGACCATGGAGAGAATTTTCCTTATGCTGCTGGTCGGCCAGTAGTCACGAAATCAATTTTCATAAATTCGTAATTATAGCTAAATGAAAGCACGATCCAGTTAATGTTTGGTGTTTTCAAAATTACCTAAGATAATTGACTTTAAATTTGAATTGAAAATGTAACCTATGTTTAACCAATTGAGATCAAGGTGTTAAACAAAAGTACGCTTACGTCTGAATAAATTCTAGATTTTCTCAACGCCGGTTCTTCCTTTCCATCTTGAGAAAAAATTTTCTCATTTGTCTGAAGACCCTTTCGAGTCTAACTTTTACACTGTGGCATCTATAATTCAGGCTCCCTTATGCAGAAGCCATACATATTTGAAAGGCTAAAATCCTAGATGTTCTGGCGAAAAAGTTAGAGTGGGTTTGTAAACTCATTGCACAGTCTTTAGAGAGTTATGACTAACCTGCGAATTGCATAACCGTTGCAAAAAAAATTTTCTTGCACACTAACAAATCCCTTTCAAATTAATGGCTGAGATATTAATCAATTTAGTTCCCCCAGCAAAATTGAAATAATGTAACTTTTAAAATAACGCATGAATATTTGACCGGAGTTTTTCAAAGCAAATGAGACGAAACAAACGGTCTATTTAAAAGTGATGGGATCGAAGCTCAAGTGTAATGACTTTGCACCCGTGGCCAGGACAAGAGCATCATAACAGGAGTTTGTCTCCAATATAAATTTAAAGTATCTTACAATTTTTCGCATACGATGTTTCTAAAAAAAAGGCACTTGAAAAGTGTAGACACATTTCCCGCATACTCTAAGCAGGCCGCATTGAGCGAGAAATTTATCACGATTTTAATTCAATGAAAGGTCCTTGGTTCTCTTGCTTTCGAGTTCTTATTCTCAATACATCAAAATACAACCTTCTGTGTTTTGCAGTTACGCTGTCAAACACAAACTTCTCGCAGGGGGGAATTGAGCTCGGTATTTCAGAAGTCTATTCCTCAATACACTTAGTTTATTTTTATCGCTTTCCTTACTTCAAAATCATACTGTAAGTCTGCGCTCGTTCTTGTAGATCACTAAAAAACCAAAACGAACAATCCGTGAAGAGCGTGCACCTCTCCAAGGAAATCCTGTCTTAGGGCTACTTTTGATTGTTTTCTCAACACCAAAACAAATCACGAATTAAGAACTGATGAAATTTTAGATTTCCCCATGCACCTCCGAATTTCACATACTTCATTACAATCATAACACATTGCTATACATGCGCAGAAAATTAGTTTCCAATGTAGTCACTGACAACTGGCAGCGGTAAATATATGCGCTTTTAACGCTTAAATCCAACGCTCGGTACATACATAGGTAGCTACACTGACGGGTTTGAATACTTCGGTGAATATTTTACACTTATAGATTTTATTTTTTTTTTGCTTTCTTCTTTCATGATTGATGTAAGTTTGAGTCTTGACTAGTTTTTTCGACTTGTTTTCAGGTTGATAATGACCCTAGAGGTCGAAACGTTCCAGAAATTTTTATTCATTGACTTTCCTAAATAAGTAATGTGATTTAAGAGGTGTATCTTGCCACTTTTATTTATAATATTTTATACACTTTCAGGATTTTCTTGCCAAGGAGAAAATGAGCGCCGAGATGCTAGAAGAGCTAACAAGACTGCGAGAAGAATTTGAAAGTGAGAAGTCAGCCCTGCTTCCCACAGGAATCAACAAGTCTCCTGACAGAAGTGAAGCTGAATTTTGGTTCACGCTGCCACGTTGTGCGTCGCACAAGGAAGCTATTTGTACCCTGCCCGTGCAGCTCCGCAGACTGGAGGGTACGGTTTCAAACACGTGTTTTTTGAGTTAACTCTAGTAATCGCTCGTTGAATTTTCGAAGGTTTCATCGCATAGAAAAATGTATTACAAAGGGTTTATATGGCCCATTGAGAAACAGCTGATACAACATTTTGCGAGGCTATCACTACCACATTTAGGTCTCTCCTTCGGTAACTCATGATCAGTTCTGCAGTAACAAATGCTATCAGTTTCCAGCAGTAAAATTTTTGCGTTTAATCCAGTTCTTATCAGGAAACGGAAAATGGAATAACAGAATATTGATATGCAGAGTGTTCAAGTGCTGAGGAATTTGAATTTTCTCCAGAATCAAACAAGTATAATCTATGTATTTGCAGCAATTTCTGGCATCAATGGGAGATTAATTGAACTGAGAACGATAAAATTCATGGCTATGGATATTACCGCTTCTCAGTGTCAATTCATCAAAATTTAAAGAAATACTTATTTTATTCCTTTGCTTTCATTAGACTTGGCATGTGATGACACTGAAATAAAGCACACTGAAATTCAATAATATGAAGTTGTACAGCATGATGACACACGAAATGTATAAAGTGAAAGATAGTCATATTTTTGTTCATTGATAATTTTAATTTCAATCAAATAAAGAAAATCTGATAATTTCTCCTCCGTATTTATCCCAGCCTGTTGAAGATACACCAAGATGCACTAAAGAAATGCGTTAATTTCATCATGTTATTTCATCATGTTATCATGTTACATCACAACTCTGAAGAAAAAACACAATACAAGTTTTCAAGTTTAAGCTTATACATCTTATCACATTATATTCTAACCCTGTTTGTTTGATTATTCCTTAAGGAGCAAAGACTCATTCTCCGTTTCCTCCTCAGGTCTGAAGCCGCTAGACTATTTGGAGCGTCACTTGCAAGTCAGCCACGGAAGGCAACTGCTCTTCGGGAGGGTCTTCGCCAAACACAAAGATGCTGAGGTGAGCCATGGACTGTTATTCTTCGAGAAGGTCTTCGTCAAACACACAGATGCTGAGGTGAGCCATGGGCTGTTATTTTTCGGGACGGTCTTCGCCAAACACAAAGATGCTGAGGTGAGCCATGGGCTGTTATTCTTCGAGAGGGTCTTCGCCAAACACAAAGATGCTGAGGTGAGCCATGGGCTGTTATTCTTCGAGAAGGTCTTCTTCAAGCACAAAGATGCTGAGGTGAGACATGAACTGTTATTCTTCGAGAAGGTCTTCGTCAAACACACAGATGCTGAGGTGAGCCATGGGCTGTTATTTTTCGGGAAGGTCTTCGCCAAACACACAGATGCTGAGGTGAGCCATGGGCTGTTATTCTTCGGGAGGGTCTTCGCGAACACAAAGATGCTGAGGTGAGCCATGGGCTATTATTCTTCGGGAGGGTCTTCGCCAAACACAAAGATGCTGAGGTGAGCCATGGGCTGTTATTCTTCGAGAAGGTCTTCTTCAAACACAAAGATGCTGAGGTGAGCCATGGACTGTTTTTCTTCGAGAAGGTCTTCGTCAAACACACAGATGCTGAGGTGAGCCATGGGCTGTTTTTCTTCGAGAAGGTCTTCGTCAAACACACAGATGCTGAGGTGAGCCATGGGCTGTTATTCTTCGGGAAGGTCTTCGCCCAGCACAAGAACTCTGAGCTTTGTCATAAATTGCGCCGTTTCTTGAAATTTCACACTATAAAACATGAAATAACTTTTTGGCTTAGGTATCACCATCAAAAATCGTTTGTAGGATCCGAATCGTGAGCCTACCGACAGTTTTGGAGTTAATTTTAATAAACTCGCATTACAAAATTGGTGATTGAAAATAGAGAACTAAATGGATTAAAGCTTTCTCATACGAGCCAGAAACTGTAAAACTCACCGCTCAGGGGTACTGATGCCCCAATCGGGGAGAATATAGTTGGGAGCAATACTTTGTTGCTTTTTTTCAATGTTGAGTTGAAAAATTCGTTATTGTATCTTTGACTTCAAAGTAGCTATAACCATAAGCTAGCAAAACATCGAAAACATTGCGAGTCTACCAGAAAGGTCTGGTAATGAAGTAAAAAGTAAGGTCTTGCTCGGTTCATAGAAATACAATTCAACTGACTCGATTTAGTTACCACTAAACAACTATTTAAAAAAAACATACATTGCATTAAGTTTCATGATGAATTGTCCATCTGTGATGCGAACATCATCAAAACGTGGATTTATTTCGGTAAGGTAATCGCTTAGTAAACTCAACAAAATTTTACGCAAGAAGAGATCTAAAAGGAATATCAATCTAGTGACAAAAGAAGATATAAAATTTTAGCTGCTTCACTACATGAATAAACACGCTTTCTGCTTCTGTAAGAGTACATTGATCGCAAACTCAGTTAGCCTAGCACTAGGTATATAACAGATAACCAATCATCTGTTGTTACAGAGCGGTCTACTCTTTGAAAAGAACCTGGGTCCTTCTCTTAGTGAGGCCCTGGGAGGAGATATGTCCGACTCAAGACTACAGCGCCTCACAAAAATTATCCCGCCTCCTGGAGACAAAAGCGGCAACTACTCTGCTCAGCAATTCATCGTACTTTCTGCAATTGCTGAAAGAATATTTGCATACGGTATGCTGGGAATCTACTAGTGAAATGCAGTAGTGAATTTTGTTGCTGATGACTTGAAATTTCGCGCGAAATTGCTTTGAATTTGGTAAAGTTTGTTTCCGGCAAAACATTTGCTATCTAATACGGTATGGTACTGAAATTTTATATGAAAACACTGGGAAATATTCAAGGTTGTTTCCTAGCGAAAACTCAGCCTGTGTCACCAACTTCTGTCACCAATAAATTAGCTCACGCGTGGGTTAGTTTTGAATAGTAAAATTCTTCCACACTCATTGATACGAGTTCAAAGCACGCATGATAACATCGATTGCGAAAAATTTCAAAACAGATTACAACAGAAAAAGCAAATGTTTGAACCATTCTCAAATTTCGGTCCAAAATTGATTGATTTTTATAAGTGCAAGCCTAGAACATTTCAATCAGTGTATCAAGATACTCTTGTAAGTCCATAAGCCATAGTGCGAGACAGAAATCGTAGAATAATTATTAATCCATCAAATTTTCGCTCAACAAAGTTAATCTGCCACTTTGTTGAGCATTATGAACAAAGGATTTTTATAGTCAAGTCTCATACTTTTGACTTCGTCTGCTGTAAATTTATAAGAACTTTTTTCTAGGAAATGTGAAGCCTCTCCACAACACGTGAACTGTATTAATTTATCTGAAATTATGGTCCGTTTTAACGTCACTGCACCTCTGCTTTTAATCTGAAATTGTCGACATGGGGAGAGCTTTCACACGTTCTTAGAACAAATACAACAAAGGTTGCTTGAACCCTTAAAAGCATGAAATTATTCACTGTCCAAACTATCTTTTGTCTCATCTTAATATTAGACATACTGTTATTTGCTTTCGCATTTCTTAACTACGTGCGTCTCAAAATCTCTCTAAAGTACTCTTAACTGCTAACATTAAAATTGGACGCAGATTTTCTCACGGCTTCATTAGTTAAACAAACTTTGAAGCTTTAAAACATGAAGGGCCTTGACTATATTTTTAACTCGCTTTGATACCTTCTCAAGGTCGGAAGCCCTCGCCGGTTCTTGTTCTTGTACACTTTTGGTTCTGGCCAAAAAACAAAATTCGTGTTCCTTTTAATCACGAACATTGATTGTATTGCTCTAGAAAGGTTAGATATATGTTTTCCTTGAAAATTTATATTTCTTAATGATAACGCGATCGATAATTTTCAAATATGTTCTCAGTTCAAAGAAAACAACGCAAGTTAAACTGAAAATTACGCCTAAACACTTATATTGTTCCCACACCAGAATATCATCGTCGATAGAAGACTCCTCGTTTCACCTAAAGTACCGCGCAGATTGGCCGTTCAGTGACGAACGAGTGCAAAGAGTGTAAGTTTTAAGCGAATTGAGTTTTAGATAACTATTCTGACCCTAACTATAAAAGTTCCGATTTGATTGCCGACTTTAACAGTTGCGAACGAGCACAAAGCGTGTAAATTTCAAGCAGATTTAGCTTTAGACAACTTTTTAAGCCCACATGTTGTGTTTTGAGCAGACCTCCGTCCGTCTG
>JACJUY010004012.1:30897-47300 GCA_014220935.1 Platorchestia sp. MABIK | reverse complement strand
CCAAGTAAGCTTCAACAGTTTCCCAAGTAAGCTTCCACAGTTTCCCAAGTAAGCTTCAACAGTTTCCCAAGTTTCCCAAGTAAGCTTGACTTCCCGAGCAAAGTCAAGTTCAAAACTGAATTTTTTAAATACGTGCATGCAATGCAGGAAATCCGTCAACTCTATAAGGCTCAGCGCTTACTTGAGCATACCAACGAAAAATAATAATCCCACGAAGCATTGTAATTAACCGTATTAATCATCTCACAGCAATGTACATGAGTACCACATCCGGAATAAAACACTAAATACTATTTTTTTAAGAGAGTGTGTGAATACAGCCACTAAAATACGTCATTTACCTGCGAAGTTCACATCTGCGCCTCAAAGATCTCTGCTGAAGATTCTTTCCAAAAAGAGTTATATTTTAGATAGTAGATAGATAGACTGATTGCATCTCGGAATAGGTTACAAATTCATATATTTCTCTGTAACATACGTACAAGTTTAAAATGTTACAATATGAAACAGACAGGACTTATGGTACAACCTAGCCCCACCGTCAATAATTGCTGATGAGCTGTCTAAAATGCTGCCTAATTCAATCAATGGCCAAATTTTAAAGACTGAAATCAACAACGGTTTAGCGTTTCCACATTTGCAATAGGCGAAGCAAGCACTGAAGGTATTTCAAGCAACTTTAGCAACGTGTGCAAAAAAAGTGAAGAAACCAAAGGATAATTTTCAATTTTCATCTCAACTGTAAAAACATGTTCAAGCATTGCTAGCACCAAAATAACTGAGGGCGTTTAAAAAAAATATAGCCTATGCAAACACATACTTATATATTTGGAGTACACTCCCATGTTTTTGTACGTAGATTTTGAAATTACGCCATTTGTATTAATTATTCTTCTTTTATTAGGTGTTCTGAGGAGCTGAGCAGCGGCCATTGGCGAACCAATTATCATGTATCTAAAATTGATCACAACTTTCTGGGAGGAAGAGAATTTTCTTTAATTTCTGCAATTTTTAGTAATTAAAAGAAGTTAAGTATGTAAAGCAATATGATATGGCCAAATATTCACAGTGTGTGGAAAGAAAGTCATGTCCATCATTTAATTATGAACTCTAAGCCGTAAATTTCATGTACAATAGCTCTCTCTGACGGGTTTAAAACCTCAACTAGGCCGCAATAATTAACTTAAGAATTACTGCTCATGAAATAAAGTTTTCGTAATAAAACACGTAAACTTCAGATATTTATTTTCGTAGTAAAAGAAATTGAGCAGTGAAAAAGTAACCTAGACCAAAAAATCCATATTTTCTAACAAATGCACTCGGATTATCGCTGAACTGCTAGACACCTAAATTTCCTACCACCACGGACCTATTTTACAAGTCTCAAAACTTTCACTTTCCACATCACAAACTTATGTCGGGCCATCGAATGCTGTGCAGCTGCTCTATTCTAATCATCGTCATCAGCACCTCACACATTTGAAGGATTTGAGGCTTGAATGAAAGTTGATTCAAAGCTAAGCCCAGTACCTGCGTACTTTTCTACAGCAGCTAGAAAGTGAATGACAAAACACTTCACACCCGCATACAGGAGTTCCGTACTGTGAACTGACCCCATAAAAATTTAATGCGCGCCGATTTAGCAGCGAAGGACCAGATGTCTCTTTTCACCGATCTTTGGGCGACTCAAATCCGATGTTAATTTGGTCCAGCTGTCTGGCTCTTGCTCTACAAGCAAAAGAGAACTGATGAGAACGACGACCACGACCAGTGCGAAGTTTCGACTCGTGCCTCAGTATTCAAAAGAGGGGTAATCAGCACGTGTTCACATGGCAGGAAACCGCCCAGAGCTGTCTGCGGTCATCTCGATTCTAAGCCACCACGCAAAAGATGGATAAGCGTTTGAAAGAGAGTCTTAGCGGAAGATTGAGTAGGCTGAGCTCACACACTGCGACACCGCTTGCTGGAGGTCTAAAGCCTTTCGTAAAATACACTATAAAAGCACTCACACATGCAAATATGGCAGAGATCCACGCCGATATCGAATCAACCAGCAGTACTGCCAGTCATTTTGCTCGCACAGGGGCTACCTGTCCGAACGTTACTTCGTCAGAAAAATTGCTCTCACTCAAGATGCTGATAATACATGTCGTTGTGCTGATGTTTTCCAGTGTGTTGGTCAAGTTGGACTATCGTGCAAATGGTGAGTACAGTCGCGAATAAGATGAAATCTTTGCGTGTGGTCTATGTCAAAAAATTTCTGATTTATCAAATCTTTGACATACTACTATCTTCAACATTAGTTTTGCAAAAGCTTATCACAGTTAAGAAAGGTTCAGCGCTTTAAAATTGGAAAAAAAACGCGGATTTTTTCTCGAGTTTTTATATCAACATGATATCATTAACCATGAAATATTCGCTGAACTTGGCTGTAGTTTTTATTTAAGGTTCATGAAAGTTAAATCACTTTATTTTTCAGTTTAAAATACCATAGCTATTTAACCTTATACTGGAAATGACAAATTCCCTCGTTTCTAGCCGCTGCCGCACCAAAGCCTGACGCGTTGAAGCTCTGGAAGAGGTGAGTGAAAGTTTATGATTTTCCTTTTTAAGTAAGCATCTTCGCTTATTCAACATTCCCATCACTTTAAAATAATTTCTGTCCCCTTTGATGATCCCTTACTTGTGTTATAGTTCATCCTTATTTTTCCCACCCAGTTTCGTCAAAATTATCACAATTAAACTCAATTATATTAAAACAAATCACCATTTCTCCATAGCAACTGTCTAAAATTTTCAAAAATATTTATTACATTATGGTACAATTTCTCCACAGAAATTTGCTGTCATTTTCAAAAGTTTTTCTTTCATTTCAATCAGTTAGTCATGTATTAAAATCTTCCTGGTCTGACCTGACAGAAGCACCCAAGCCCCGCCAGACTTTCGATCTAGAGTCTCTACAAGTTACCCCGAGTTCCCAATGCAGCCGTACTACGCACACGTCACTGCCGATGCAGCTGGTCGGTCAGAAATTCAATTTCGCCCTGAGGAGCAACACTTTCGTGGGTTCCCCACGCAGATTTTCAAAGATGAGTTCCCTCAACGAGATGGCTCGGAAAGTTCTTCAGCAACTTCCGAGGAGAATGATGTGCAGACGAATGTCAGGTTCTCAGAAATGAATCCCAGGGAAAAATCCCAGATCAGGAATGAAACGCATAGTGATCTCTGGGCGACGGTACCGATTGCGAACGTGAACGGTTTTCTGATGCCCATCGTGCCGCCAATGAAAGAGAAGGAAGTCCAGGGCCGTCAAGAAGCGCAACAAAGGAGAGTGCCCAGCGATGCTGGTAAGGATGTTTGATGTGTTTAGTAAGAAGAAATTTACGCAACATTTTCTTATTGAAACTGTCTCACGTGGTTCTAGTTCATCACGTATTAAAGTAAGAAGGAATTCATTCAACATTTTTTTTATTGAAACAGTCAATTGTTTTGAATTCAATATCTCTGTAGTTTATTTAAAGTGACGTTCCGATGTACAAACAACATCTTCAGGCAAAATATATACAGAAAATATTTTCAGTCACATTGATTGAAAGGGTAATCTAATCCTTAAGCTACTTCAGACACAATAAGAATGTTGAAAATCGTAGAATAAGAATGTTTCTGAATTTGAGTATCACGGGAGAATGTCACCAGCGATACTCAAATTTTTCATTCTATGTCCTTATTATTGATTGTTGAAACTGATTATTTCTTACAGCGGGAGCTTCTAATAGTTCAAATTTTTGTAGCAACTACATTTACTTGAGGAAAACTTGGCCGTTTGATAACAGACCTTAATGCTACGATACAACCTCTCATTCTTCATTTAAAATGTACGATAGTTAGAAGTTTTTCTTACTTTGCGATAAATATAGAAATGGCAGTCATGATTTATAATGAGCATTTAGTATTGTCTGAAGCGAACGATCAAATGAAATATGAGTAAATTCAAATTTGTTTTTCGTAGTTTATCAGTTTGTTCAAACGTTTAAAAGATGGCACTCCTGCTCACTACACGAGCGAAAACGATTGACTGAAATAAGGTCACGGTGTCTTCAGTGAAATATGGTAATTAACTTTCATAACTTAACTCAGTTGCTCATTCTAATTCATTCAGATTCGTTGATGTGGCCTTTGAGAAGCGACAAGAACAATTAACAGTTTCATGACTATTGCTGCAATGCCTTGTCGGACAATTCAATGGCTTGGAAAGGAATGTATTTAGAAAATATCCAGCCCTTTATATGCCACATAACTCGTGCATATACTGAACATATGCAATAAAACTCAAATGTCTCATAGAAGTTCAAACGCGCTTCCTACGATGGGTTTATTGAAAGTTCAATATTCAATTCAAATTTAAAGTCTTTTGTAGTGAGGAATCTTGAAGACAGAAAACCTTAACTGAATCGCGCCTTCTTTTAGCTTTCATTAGGTATTTTTTTTAAATTGAGTTAGTGACTGGAGGTCGGTCAGCAGCATTATAAAAATCTCCTCAGTGACCACCGGCGGGTTCTTTCACAGAAAACGTGTTAAATACATAATAATTGCTGGTGTCCAGAGTCACTGCCGGTGATGTGCGGAGAGTACACCCTCGTGCCTGAGTCTTCTTTGCGTCTCGCCTCTCCTTACTTCCCAGCCAACTACCCTGACAACTTCTCCTGCCGCTGGTCCATCACGGTGAGTGAACTTTGTGGCATAAATGTGCCTGGTAATGTCAGGTACTCAGAGATGAATCCCAGGGAAAAATCCCAGGTGAGGAATGAAACGCATAGTGATCTCTGGGCGACTGTACCGATAGCGAACGTGAACGGTTTTCTGATGCCCATCGTGCCGCCAATGATAAAGAAGGACATACACATAACACTCCGGGACGTCTACAATGTTTGCCTGCACCAACACTGCTCCGTAGATGTTCTTGTATTCTAACTCCCCAATGTTATCTTGGTACGAGATAAAATATCTCAGCACAATGATTGGGCTGACATTGCTCTACAGATTTTCTCCTGCACCGACACTGCCCCGCACATGCTCTTGTATTCTAACTCTCCAATGTACGCTTGGGCCGATATCGCTCTACAGATTTCCTTATATTGTAGCTGTCCAATGTATGGCTGGGCTGTAGAAGTCCTTACATTTTAGCTCTCCAATTTGCATGAGTAGTTATATTTTAAGCCTATATTGTATGCCTTGCCTGCATAAGTACTTAAATTTTATGTACTAAATGGCACTGTCTGTCCCTATACGTGCACGGTGTTGTTTAGTTATTCTTACTTTTGAGTGCGTGTGTCAAGTTCGCTCTATGTGCGGTGAGACATAAATATAGGCTCGAATCAGATTTAAGACAGGCACAAAGTTGCAGCAGAGGATGTACGCTGCACAAAGTTGTAAAGAATATGCTATGCGCGAGTGAACAACAACGTTAAAAGAGGCAAACATGGAGAAGCTATGCCGATAAATAAACCCAACCCCTGACTATGTACGCATGAGGTCATTAGCCTGCGAGATTCGATGTATAAATCATCTCAACTAACTTGAAAAGCATCTTCAAAATAATTCGTTATGTAACCATCTAGAAGCAATGTGAAGTTGGCGTTCAAAAACTCGTGATTTTAAAACTTGAAATTAAGATCAAGGTAAATGAGTTTTTTTTTGCACTCGATGATGAGGAGAAATTGTGCCTGAAAGTGACCTAAGCTGCAACACGGTGTGGTGCGCAGGGCGTGGCCGGAGAGAAGGTAGCGCTGCAGTGTCACAACTTCACTCTCGCCGAGGGAGACTACCTAGCTCTGGGGGTCGAGGGAGATTCTGCTTCCCTCATAAGGTCAGACATCATCGCAGGGACTTAAAAAACCGGTTTTATTATCTACATGTCTTGAGACTTGTGAAAAATAAACACAAGATATAATTGCAGGGTCGTTAAAATACCCAGTTTTATCGTCTAAATGTCTTGAGACTCCTGAAAAATAAACACCAGATATAATCGTAGGGACATAAAAGCTCCGGTTATATTGTTGACATGTCATGTGATCCGTGAAAAATAGACAAAATGAGTCAGACATATCATAGGTGTGTAAAAACGGTTTATTATCTACATGTATTGAGACTCGTGAAATATAAACAAAATGAGAATTGAGTGCGAGGTACTTAATGTGCAGCCATAGCTTAGGAATAATCCCTCACCCACCAATGTTTAACTTTTGTCCTCTCTCGTTATTTAACACTCATGTCCTTACAAGCTCTAATTTTATTGCAAATTATTTCTGCAAATACAGGTAAAATAATTCGGAACTCAAAGTATCGCTGAGCTATTCCATCTTGACCTTCATTCCATGAGCGTGAGGGACGCAATGATGCTTATTTTCGTCACTTGAACTACCTAGAATATAATATAAAACAAATATATTCAGAGCTGTGCTTTTCTGTAAGTTCGTTATAATTCTGAGAATCAATAATTTTAAAAGGAGCTTCATGAATTACGAATATTCTTCACATTTCATTTATTACTTGGTATTTTTGGTGCATTTGTACCGTGAAATTTTTCATTCGAGAAATAGAGTTTTTGATTCCTTTTCGTGTGTTACAAGTACATAATAATATACGTAGAGTTAGAATCATAGAATTCTATAGCGAACAAATGCATGAATTTTTGATGAGCGCGAAAAAAATTTCGTCCCTGTTTATGAGTACGTCTACACTGAAGAACTAAGCTACAATAGCTTCAATTTGTTAGCTTCATAGCCGAAGTTAGATAAAATAACATTTATAAAGTTGATACAGTAATAACAAATTCAAAAAACTTTATCATCACACAACTTTGCAATATTCTGAGATGTTAACTCTCCAATTTTTGTTTACTTTGTTCTGGCCTTAATTTCATGACCCATTTCTCTCAGATACACGTCGTTGTCACGCCTGTCTTTGGTTGTGCTTCCATCAAACGAAGTTTTCGTGTCGTTCTTCAGCGACGCGACCAGCCAAAGCCAAGGCTTCTCGTGCACCGCGTACTCCATGGGTACGATCCTTTCTTTCTGTTGGGGTTTGGACCCGTTGATTTACTAGCAACTGTATGGCTGAGCTACGGCATGAAACGACGAGACGTGCTTGAATTTACTAGCAACTGTATGGCTGAACCACGACATGAAACGGCAAGATGGACTTGAAATTTATCATCTCCTCCGTAGTCAATGCAACGTTACAGAAATCGCTGTAAGAAAATCAAAAAAAAGTGGAGGAGCTCAATAACTGAGTGTTATTTTGCAGCGCATATCAGCTTTCCTTGGAGATAAAATATTCAGTATTGATTTTTAGTTCAATGTATTTTTCGTCTGGTACAAAATCACTTTGATTTTTCGTTCACCGGATTTGTTCCATAAATATTAATCGTGCGTAATTAAGTGATAGTCTTTTTGTTTTGAGCTCATCAATTGGTTGAAAATTTCACTATCGAAATTCAATCGTTGAAAGTCATTAATTTATCACGAAATTATTTCTCCATTATCATTTACAAATTACAATTTCATAGATTGTACATTTGAATTTCAAATCATCTCAAAAAAGGAGGCGAACCTACGAGTAAATCATCATTTAACACGTCAATTACGTATTGCTACATATGCACACCGCTAGGTATATTGCTCATTTGCATACGTACCGGTATAAATGTTTAGTATTTCAATTACTTCACTATTTTCTTAAAAATAAATTTTAGCGCTCGTAGGAAAATGACATAATGCAATAATATTTTGCACACTTTTGGAATGGATGGAAAAGTTTTCGTCCAGTGAAGTTTGTTTTTCAATTCTGCTATTTACAACCTAACCTTACCAACCGTAACACCCGCGCAAACGTAGTCCACGTGTTAACATTTGAAGAAATAAATTATAGATTTATTTCACGAACGCCCATAACCAGGAGTGGAAGATGTCGACGAGTCTCTGGGAGACTCAGTCCCTGCTCCCTTGTCTTCTGTGGCATCCGTATACTCGCCTTCCTTGTCACACGCTCAGTGCGGCCTTGTCAACCGGCCTGCTACCAGGATCGTCAACGGACAAGAAGCTGACAAAAACGAATACCCTTGGCAGGTCAGATGAAGTTAACAAAACGTATTCTTATAACATAAACAGGTGAAAATGTTTCCTGCTATATATATTAAGTTCTTGAAGACCAAAAGCCAAGAAAAATATGTTGCAGTGCAAAACAGGTGCTCCGCGATCTGCAAGCGTAGGAAACGAATCTGCTGTGTCAAACAGTCGTGAAACAAAACAATAATATTCTAAGCCACTAATGATAGTGTGTTTTCTATGCATTGAATACTTGAACCAGTTTCATCTGGCGAAGACTTGAGCCCCATCTATGTAGTTACAATTTACGGCTTTAATAACTTCGACACCTTCAGCCTTTCAGAAATATCTCGGTACTGCGCTAAGCTATTTTTACAACGGTGTGCATTAACGAGACGAATAAATAGCTTCTTAAGGATATTTCTTTGGCTGTTTTCCTCGGACCCATGAAGACTAGATTTGTTCGAATTCATAGTTAGTTGTTGGGTGACCTTCATAGTTATAAGATTGACCTCAGTTCCTGCCTTTTCACTGAATTCATAGTAAGAGGTTGAGTTGCCTCCTTAATTAGGTTGACCTCAGTTCCTGCCTTTTCACTGAATTCATAGTAAGAGGTTGAGTTATCTCCTTAATTAGGTTGACCACAGTTCTTGCTTTTTTACTGAATTCATAGTAAGTGGTTGAGTTGTCTCCTTAATTAGGTTGACCTCAGTTCTTGATTTTTCACTGAAACATGCGTTCTGAAAGCGATTTCATACTCTAGCATCTTAAATGTCATGGTTTCATTATTTTTCTGATTTGTGGCTCATGCGAAATTTACCGGTGCATCATTCGAAGCACTTTGCAGGATTCCCAGCATTAGAAACGAATAAGCCTCATTTATGAAAACAAAAACCAAGTTAGAGCAACAAAATCACAGACCGTGTTGAAAATATCATAAATTAAAGATGAATGAGCATCACGTTCGTTAACTACTTCGACTCAAGTACACATGTGCTTTAGATCGCAAAAACTTTTATAAAATCTTATTTATAGATCTTTTTCATTAATAAATGATAAATAAATCCCTCTAGAATGCAGGCCTTATTTCCTCGTTCAAGTTCACGCTGAGAAACCCAAATCATCCCTTTACTAAACTTGCTACTGCAATACGCGCACATTGGACCTGATCCAGCTGCCACGCACACACACCGTTCAAATACTTCCACTACTGACCGTTGCTTGATGAACAAGATATCATTTCTCGGCATAACTCCATTTGCGGTGTCATGTGCATTCCAGACGTACATATGATCTGCATTTACAGGTGCTCTCACACTACACATGACTACTCGACCCGTAGACAATAAAGTCAACAGCAAAGCTCGCCATTAGCACGTCTTTTTGCAGGTTCCCCGCGTATTGGGCCATGTGTGTACCAGTTGGTAAATTGCTCTTTTACGTACCAGTATAAATGAATGATATTTCATGTTTCACGACCTTTTTAAGAAATAACTGCTTTCATAACAGGTGAAATGTATCGTGCCATTGTATTTTTTATATTTCTTAGGAAGGATAAAAATGTATTCGAGCATTTAAGTCGATTTCCCTACGTTGCTACTTAAACCTAACCAAAGCAACCGCTTGGAACCACGGAAATGCGGTGAACGTACTAGCAAACACCGACCAGTCACCGAACCAAACAAATAACTCTTGCGTAGCTATGATACTGGAAGAGCATCATAACAACATTGAGTTGACCGGCCGGGTATCACAGGCGTACCTGAGGATAGCATGGCAGAGCGGGACCGTGAGTGGCTGCGGTGGGAGTGTCATCTCTGAGCGGTGGGTCATCTCTGCTGCACACTGCCTCATGAAGAAGTGAGTAGTGAGACTTAAAGCTGGAAGTGTTGTGCTTTGTATGCCGTGAGTGTTGTGTATTTTATGCAGTGAGTGTTGAGGCATGTGTGTTCTGTCTTACCTGCAGTGAGTGCAGTGTCACATATATGCAGTAAGTGTTGAGTCTTACCTGTCGTGTTGTGTCATACATGCTTTGTGTGTTGCGGGAGACTGAGCGTTGGAAACCGTAAGTGTTTGGTGCCCCAATAGCCTATGAACCGTCATGATTCCTGGATCGTGACACCAACACAATGGTATCCGAAAAAAACTAGGAATGTTGAGCCATAAACAGCAAATGTTGCGCTCTAAAAGTCATCAATGCTATTCGATGAAGAAAGGACTGTTGAGTGAAATTGTATAGTGTTGTGATCTGAGAACTATGAGTACAGTTATGTGAACCCAGCATCCCTCAGCATCAAAACAAGAGAGTTCCATGGTCAAGTTAAGCTTGTTGTGTTAATCCTACTGTATTTCAGCACAAACATTTTAGCATCACGAGAGAAGCAGCACTAGGTCTACCAACAGTGTGTTGTGTTTTGCTTATTGTTGTGAACCTGAGGCTTGTAAAGAGATGAAAATCTGATATCGCTGCCTCACAGCTTGGGTAACAGACTAGTTTTTCAAATGAAATTCATAATTCTGTCATATCACATCGAACGCGACCCCAAAAGAGTGAACTTCATCTTCCTATTTTTTTCGACTCCGCTTTAATTTGCTTTACTGACACAGTTTTTCACTACAAGATAACCAGCCTGTTCTAATCCTCTCATCATCACAACCATACACAACAAAGACAACCAACTGCGCTTTAATTTCCTTCACTATCACAACTATTCACTAGAAAGATAGCAAGCCTGTTCTAATCCCTTACCATCACAACCACACAACAAAGACAACCAACCCCACTCTAATCCCTTCACTATCACAACCACTCAACAAAGATCAACCACTTAACAACTCAACAACCCCCCCGTTTTAATTCCTTTCATTATCCCAACCATACACAACAAAGACAACCAACCACACTTCAATGCACATCACTGTCACTGTCCGCCTGTCCCAGAGGAGACGCCTTCACTCCCCGAGTCACGGTGTACGCGGGTGTCCACAACCTCGCCGACTCCAGGGACTCCGCCCGGGTAGTGGTGGAGGCGTCCAAAGTTGTCATCCACCCCAAGAACTCCTTCAGTTACGACTTGGCTCTTGTACAGTGAGTCAGTTAATTCCTTCAGTTGCGTAACTCCAAGTCGTGACTCCAGTTACGACTTGGTTCTTGTGCAGTGAGTCAGTTAACTCCTTCAGTAACGTAACTCCAAGTCGTGACTCCTTCAGTTACGACTTGGCTCTTGTGCAGTGAGTCCGTTAATTCCTTCAATTACGTAACTCCAAGTCGTGTCTCCTTCAGTTACGACTTGGCTCTTGTGCTGTGAGTGATTACCTGATACATCTTGCTTTTCGAAAAAAAAATCGTTTAGCCCATTAATGCCCTAAAGGACTATCCAGTCCTCTTTGGAATATGGTTGTAAATTATCGCATTTCTGGTTCAATTTTCCCTCCATGGGTTCTTTGAAGTTCATTGTCAAGTCGCAGTTCTGTCTTCATTCTGATATCGGTGACAACCTGATGTCAGTGCTAGTCTAATGACGGTGGTTGTGATAACGATAAAATGAGTATAAAAACGTTGACGTTAAGGGCTTAGGTTGAACTGATGCTAGCGTAGGCGCACAAAATGAGAGTCCTTTAGCCCTAAAATTAGTGTTTTTTTATATATTGAGCTCGCAGTGAAGATTGTGACTGAATTCTCATCAATGAACTCAATTAGTTTGTTTGAATTTTATATTTCTGGGTAAAGACTGCGCAGCATGACCACTGACTGGCGCCAGCGTGCAAGTGTAGCACCTTATTTAACCAACATCGCAAGTTTTGAGGAGCGATGATTGTAACAGAAGAATTTATCATATTTTGAGGCCATATTGCGGCATCTCAGGCAAATAATACAGCGATCTTTTCGTCCCAGATTATCTAGTCCACTGAAATTCAAGACAACTCTGAGGCCGATTTGTCTCCCGTCCTCTGACATGCAGAACGTGAATATCAGCAACCAACCTCTCACCATGATTGGCTGGGGCCTCACTGAGACAGGTGAGACAATTTACACCTTGTAAAATCTGGAACTTTGATTGGCTGCAGCCTCACTGAGACAGTTGAGGCAATTCGAGGCTCACAAAACCTCTCACTATGATCGGCTGCAGCCTCACTGAGACATGTGAGGCATTAACACCTTGTAAAACCTCCAATTGTGATTGGTTATAGCCTCACTGAGACAGGTGAGGCAATTTGAGCCTTGCGAAACCTTTCTCTATGATTGGTTGGATCCTCACTGAGACAGGTGAGGCATTTTACACCTTGCAAAACATCCAACTGTGATTGGCTAGAGCCTTCACAAGACAAGCTTGAGATCGACTGAGTTGCTCGACTTTTCCCATCCGGAATCCTTCTGGTGTGTCTTTTATTACAACACTCGCAGAGTTTGTTGTTAATGTGGATGGTAGTATACGGCTATGATGTTTAATTTTAATGATTAGGTTCCAGATCCTTAATGGGTCTCGCACATATTTTTCGACCGATGCAATGCGACACCAATTACCAATATGCATGGAAAAATTACACAAGTTAGAGTCCTGATTTATTTCGTGAGGTGCAGTCACCATACAAACCAAAATTATCAAGCCCCCCTCTAATTATCTAATATTAGAGATGATTTTAAAGATCCCTAGTATCAGTCTAAAGGAATAGAAAAAGTTATCAACAAAATCACCAACAGAATTTTACTCGAGATGTACTTGTAAATGCTTGTTTTGAAGCATAAAACAGTATTGCAAAGAAAATTACTAATTTTAAACGAATGCTTTAGTACTGAATCCCAGGACACATTCATACCTGTTAACGTTATTCTTTTGCCTCCCTGCGTAATGCTTATGAGCTCAGTGTGGAGTAGTCCCATTTCCTGGGTTGCAGAATATCACCGAACTATAAATTAAAAATTTAAAAACGAGGAAAATTCCAAGGAACTTGATCATATTGAATTGGAAAACGTTTCGGAGTCCAGCTTCATCATCAGTTCAAAAATTCAATCATTATGTCAGTAAAACGTGGTAAACGGAACAGTGAAAATTATATTTTCCCTGTTGTTAAAAAGAACAGTGAAAATTTTCTTTGTTCCCTTTACCACGTTTTAAGTACATAATGACTTGTATTTTTGAACTGATGATGGAGCTGGACTCCGAAACGCTTTCCGATTAAATATGATCAAGTTCCTTCGAATTTTCCTCGTTTTTAAATTTCTAATCAAGTTGCGATTAAAGCAAACAACAGACCCGTTCACTTTAAATTAGAGAAAAAAAACTCCCAACCGCATCTGCCACGTTGGAAAATATCCATACAATCATCGCAGATACAAAATATCGTTGGGACAATGCGCATCGTATTTTAGGTGTAAAGAGATATGATAAATATTGTTTGTTCTGTAAAATCAGGTCCTGAAGCACTGACTGTTTGTAATATCACCCAAATTAAAATCGCCGGTGGTTTATGCGCAGACTTTTGCACTAAGATCTGCGAAGCGCCGAGTACCACAGCAATTTTCGCTTCGGAGCAGATACCAGCAGCATCTTAAAGTTACACCGGGGTTGTCATTTGTCTTCACAAAACTGCGCCGTTTCAGGCATGATATTTGAGCTAAAGGAAATATTGTGGTCAAATGAACATTGAAGCTCAGCCACCCCGCAGAGCCTGCCACGTACATTGTCAGCATCCTGCCCTGAGATCAGCGGGATTTTTTAACAGAGAACGTCCGTAAAATACAAGGAGTCCTAGTAAAAATCAGGTGGAGATGAGACATAGAGACAAACTTCATCTGAATGGAATAAAAACTATAATGAACGGATAAGGAACCATGATGCTTACATTATGAGCATCTCTACTGAGTGAGAAATATATGTAGACCCTAAATGTAATAAGCGAGTTCTGAATTCTAACTCGTTTTTCCCAAGTTTTTATTCCGTTCTAAAGTGAATCATTTCTATTACGTTTTTTCAAAACACAAGCTACTAAAATCAGAAAGTAAAAAATCTTTGCTTATTATAAACTTTGGATTACAAACCAAGAAGAATAACATTAAATTTTCACATAAACCTAGCTTCAAGCTTTTCTCATATGAAAATACTCAAACTGTAGATAAAATTTTGAATCTTCCGAATTTGCAGCAGATGAGTTCCATCACATGAAACGAAGCTGAAGATTTTGTAACTTTTTCAAAGCCGGAAAAATAGTCACACGTACTTCAGTCCAGTTCTTCCATGCAATGATGTTTTGACATTGCGTCTATTAGTGCTTGTAAAATTGTAATTAAAACACAGTGGTGAAGCGTAGACTTTCATTCAGATAGAATGTTGAAAAATTATTTATAATTTCTGTTTTTCCAACGAATCTAAAATCCTGTTTGTAAAATACTAAGCGAAAAAAAAACCACGAGGTTGTGTGATACTACATGTATGAGTCAAATACCACATGTATGAGTTAAAGAAAAATAATGACCATGATTAATCATTAAGACAAACTATCGATCCACGAGTTATAGGATATCAACTTATGCAAACCTCAACTTGTACGAAAGAAAACAAGTTACAGTTGATGCCAGGTGAGTAAAGCTCGAACCAGGCATTGTGTTCATTGAATAACTGGTGCAAATATTTATCCATTATTAAATGGGTTCGCATCAGAGGGTTTCGTTTTACTTGAAAGTCTACTGCAATGTTTTCTCTCAATAACATTCACCTCTTGGCACGACCTCTTGCAGGGGGCAAATCTTTTAGCTAAGAAAACATTCCGTATTGCGAAGGTCACATAAATCATCCCATGCAACGTTATCTCGACCCTTTCTCGATTGGTCAAAATGTTTTATGTTAATGAGAAACCTCGCACAACGATTTCATGCCACAAATGACCTCTTATAAACGAGTATAAAAGCCAATGAGATTCATTAACTTCGGTAAAAATAAATAGATGTAAACTGCGTTCAAATTTCTCCGCCCTTGAGAAAGATTTTAGTTATATATTCAAAACAACTTTGGACGATTTTCACCATAAACCAAACACGAGGTCCAATCAAGAGAAAAACTTTTTTCCTCCTAGGAACCCGTTTTGGTTAGTTTGGTTGGTGTTTTATGTAAGATTTCGTTGTACTGTAATCTTACATTGTAATCTACGTTGTAGTCTAGCCTGTCATGCCTTGAAGCTAACCAGAATCCTCGTTTGGAAAAAATAGCAGAAGAAATAATTAACTTCCCGAGCTCTGATCATTTCACTTTGCTCGCTGATGCCACTTTTTTGAAGTTAGTAACATTATTTTTGAATCTTCACAGGCTCACAGCCCACAACGCTACGAGAGCTCGATCAGGTTGGGATGGACTGGCAAAGCTGCAAAAAAGTCTACGGAGAGTACGTCACTGATCACCACTTCTGTTCCACTGCAAGCAACGCAGGCCACATCTGCTTGGTGAGATTTGAAATCTATGTATTCGAGAAACCTTGCTGGTGTGAATGTTTACACTATCTTTCGAAGATGTGAAGCGTAATGGGCTTCAAAAGTGTTTAATGAAACAATTAAACTTCAATTCTTTAACGTTGTTCTCCTACCAATCTGTACACGAATACATTGCTAACTTTCTAACTCGACAGAAAACAAGTTAAAGTATGAGCTTTTTATTACAATGGCATTAGACAAGCATTCAGCTCGAAACTATTATTTCCAACACATGTTATGCATAGAAATGGTTCTTATGTTACGTAACCTTCTTAAACGCAGTAAAAGAAAAAAAATAAAGTATATCAATTGTGTTTTTTACATGCATTAACATGCACACAATTTATTTTCCAGGGCGACTCGGGAGGTCCAGCGATGATCGTCAAGGACGGAAGATTTTACCTCCGTGGAGTGATCAGTTTCGTTGCTACCAAAGATTGCAATCTGGACTATCCAGACGGCCATACCTCCGTCACACACTTCCTTCCTTGGATCAAAGATGTCACCGGAATTTCAGTTTGAATGCCTTTTCTCGCAGTCATAACCGTTTATGACGTTTTAGCGTGAGTTTATACAACCATAAAACAAACAGTGTTGGTTCTTTCGGATATTTTGGTAAATTTTTAATCGCTACTTGCGTTTGAAATGCTCTAGCTAGAACATAAATTTGGACAAAATTGCATTTTTAAATGATAAGCGATGCACAGAGCCGATAATTTTTTAATGTTTCCGTACGGAACTTTGCAAAATAGCCTTCAAGTTTAAAAGATGATAAATTCAACTTTCCGTCGGCGAGTTATTTATGTTCTTGAAAGGTGAAAGAAAGTTCCTCATCA
>JACJUY010004012.1:0-16820 GCA_014220935.1 Platorchestia sp. MABIK | reverse complement strand
AATGCCAAATACATATAATTAAAGAAGTGATGCTGAAATTTTATTTCTGGTGATACCTCAGGTTGTACGAGAAAAGTTGTAGAACACAGTGGATAGTTAAATTTTTAACCTAGTCTGATAACTAGAGAACTTAAAGGTGAACTTTTTGAAAGTCTTTTGGCCCACGCCACGAGCAACGGACTCGTTCAAATGCAATTCCATGTTAACTTTTATGGAGCAATTTGCCGATACTTGTATGAAGTTTTCGATGGACGTCGCTGTTCATTTCATTCAGTCTTCAGAATGAAAGCAAGTGAATCAATAATGGACTATAATAGTTATCAAATTTAGGTGGTGAAATTTCACTGGATGAACAGCTGAGTGACTCTTGAATCAATTCTCCTGTAGATGTACGAATACAAAATAATTCCTTATGCCTACTCTGAGTCCGATCTCAACGCGGAAGATGATATTCTTGAAATCCTTTTCTTTCCGAGAAAGTCCGCGGGTGGATCGAAAGCTAAATACTTTACTGGTAATACCATAGGCTACATGTTGCTAAGTTTTACCTGACATTAAAAGGGTACGTCAAATTTTGGAACGGTCTCATAATTAGTTTGAAATGACGATGAGGGAGTACGCCTTGCTGTTGCTTTCAAATAAGCAATTCGTCCAGTAATATTAGTACAAGACTTGCTTGTTGTGTTCTCGCGTTTGCTCGGAGAAACAAGAGGGGTACCACCCGAAAACGAAGCGGTGAAGTTAGAGGCAGTCTCGTTTACATATTCACCGCGTTTCTGTGTTCGTTAATGGTGGATTTGGTTAGGTTGCAAGTAGCAGCATTGAGAAATTGACTTTACTGGTCGATTAAATTTTTTATCTTTCCCAAGAAATGGGAAACAAACGATTGCACGATAACGTTTCACCTCGTATATTTTTTTTGAAAACGTCGCGAAACGTGAAATTCATTTATACCGGTACGTGAACGAGCAATTTGTCTGTTGGTTTGCATACGTTCCAGTACTCGGGAACATGTTGAAGGGCGCTAAGTAGGTGAACTCGAAGTGTAAAATACGCCACTGAAAAGTTAAATCGGTTTTGGGGGCACATTTGCCACTTTGACCGCAATTGGTTCAATTGAAACTCAATGTTCAACTCGGATTTAAAGTCAATGGCTAGAGGGAATCTTGTTAATAGCTACCATTAGCTGGATCGTGCCTTCATTCAACTTTAAGTATCGACCAAAACTGAGTTCGTGACTAGTCATTCAGCAGTGTTATGAAAACCCTCTCCGTGGTCACCAGTGGCTTACATCCCATCCTGCGTGTTAATGGACACGAAATCGTTAAAATCGAAGTGTAAAATTGGTGTCTGTGAAGTCGATTTTGTCTCGGCTCGTTCAAGTAGGAAAGTTTTCTAGGGGGCCACAAACTTGAATCGCCGTGTTTTGGGAGTTTCATTATAAAACCGGTAAATGTCTCTGGCGAGAAAAGTGAATAGCCTTTTGAGTATTGGAAACTACTTCTTCCCCTTTACAAAGGGAATATGACAAGCGAATATTTTACCTCAACACTGAGATACGAGCAGCAAGGCATGTTTTGTAGGAGAGCAAAAATACGGTGGACTTAGATGTACAGGCTCGCATGCTCGCAAATTTCGATGACGGACATCAAAAAAAGGATTTCAGTCAGGTGGGGGAGTAGTGCACTAGTCCGTTGTGCTAACAACGCCGTTTGGAACGCACCCATTTAATTGTTGCCCGCAGATGTGTTGCAGTATTGATGGTGCTGGTTTCTTGCTGTGAAATTTTAGAGTACATCTAAATAGTGTGCTAGATTAATTTCAATCAACGTTTTCATAGAAAATTTAAGTTACCTTGAAGCTATACAGAAAATTAATAACCACGAGCGAATGGCGTCGATTTCCAGGAGTGAAATCGTGGGCCCTACTAGCAGCTAGTACACTGTACCACATTTGAGGAAACTCAAAATCAACGCGTACGACCTCATATGAAATATACGTATTCCTGTCAGATAAGTATACTGCAAGCTAGCTATTATTATCGGGTGCCAAGCATCTGGAACTGCACACCTGTGGACCTCTCTGAGTCCAACTGTCGTACTACTTACCTCGACGTGCGCTGAGACGAGTGTTCCGACACCACACCAACCAAGAATATTAACATTAATCCAGTTACCTGTAGCAAGTCTCGTCACTCATAACGTGATCGCCTAGCTGATGTGTGATTACCTAGCTGAAGCTAGGGGGGTCCATGGTTGCAAGTTGCTGGCGACCCTGGTGGAAACGTAACCCTAAACTTATTTTTATTGAGGAAGCTCACATAGGGAAAACTGATAAAACACTAATTGAGACGAGTTTTGGGCCGTTCAGGAAACTTAATTAGTAAAGAATGTCCATTTGGGATTGCAGCGGCCAAAAACACTAAAGCGGCCCTCAAATATCAGGTGGTTTATCGAAGAAGCTTTTGGAAAACAATGTTATAGGACGCTCAAGATTGATGAAAAAATAAGATATTCCGATTCACAAAGAATAATGAAAGTCTGTAACATATATCTTGCATGCATCCTGCCAATTCTGACTGCATACACCAGCAGTTCCGATTTCCCAATGTGATTAAAAATCTGGGTCACAATTGCTGGATGTAACCTGAGTTTATGCATCCATTAGCCCAAAGCCTATATTCACTGACCCTTTAACACTTTAAACAATTGAGCTTACTAAATTTTCTAGACTTGTCACCCAACCCATGCTTGCCAAAATAATCATGTTTATTTTTAATTTCAATTCAACCTACGTAATCGAGGCAAAATTTTTTCATCACTTGACTTCAAGATTCATATACTTTAAATGAATTTAAATGAATTTGCTGATGTGACGAGATTACGGAATTAGTAGTTGTGAGATTTTTAAAACCTTGCTAATTTCTGAATTACGAAGAAGTAAAAGAGTACATTGAAAAATGATCAGCCTGAGTGGCCTGTTAATAGCTAGCTCCGATGTGGACATGGTAATTAATATTTAGTTGGTAACATGTGTATTATCATTCTTTTTAAAAAAAAAGTGTTGGCGAATGTATCATATTTCTTCACTTTAGTGAAAGAAGATAATATGTTGTCGAACGCAATTTTAATGTAACCGAGTCTTAAAACAAAGTTTGCATTTCGAATTACTTTCACGAGAACAAATTCAGGTGCAAAAATAATCCTGACCAAAGATATGTTTACATTTCTACACAGTTTTAGCAAATGAGTCTTGTGCAAAATTTTACCTTGTTCTGCGAAGTTGTGCGGAAAATTTGGAGACTACAGAGTTGACTATTTTCGACCTTTTTTGCCGTCAAACGGTGCAGTCGGCAGTTAAAGTTCCTCTGTCAACTAAGTAACCAAAAGTGCGTTTTTTGACAAAATCGCAATGTTTCAGCTTTTTTCAAATCAAACTTGGGCGCACAGCATCAAGCAAATCCGTCGGAAATTCTTTACTTCATGAGCGCCCTAAAACCACTCGTTTTTTTATTTATAGTCCAATGGTTATGGAACTAGAACAATTTATGTAAAATACTTTTTATTCGAGTTTTTTCTCGGTTTTCTTTTTGTTTTTCCAGAAAAAGGGGATTTAACTCTCCGCGCTTTTATGAGGACATGTTGATTTAACGCCGCGCGCTTTCCGTTCATGTATGTCTAGTGCACAATGCGGGATCTAGGTAAGGTTAGGTTAGGTTAGGGTTGGGTTGATTGTCACCTTTCAAAACCTACTACTTTTACCTACTTATTACTTAATGACGTTATGGAATTTACACTATATATGTAAAATTGGATTTAAAACATATTTCATTCATGGTGTTTTTTCGATTTTCTTCATAATTTTCTAGAAAATCGTGGCGTTCTTAAAGTAAAGATTTCCTAATCCGTCAAATGGAGTGTGATTGAATTTCGTTTTACGACCATTAGGCATTAGAATTTTAGCAAAGAACAGGCGTCTGGAGCTGATAATTCAACAGTAAAACTTTCAGTGTCTATTTGTATAATTTTTTGTGCTGACTTATACGACGTATAATGTTTTTCTATAACAAAGCTCGGTACGTTCATTAAATCTTTTAGTCTCAACTTCTTCTCGACGACTTTTTTTTGGAGGACAATTTCATATCCAGCTGAATGTGGTTTTACCTTTTTATCATATACCGACCAGTAGCAACAAACTCTATTTTCACAAGTACATACTCAAAACTGAACGAAAGTACGATCCAGTACTGTTACTATTTTCGAAGTTGTCGACTACAATTGACTCCACATTTGAGTAGAACATTGAACATCAGTTTAACCTATCGCAGTATGGTACGAGCATAAAGCACACACCTTTCACTTCCCAGCATTTTTCATACAGAAATAGTATCCAAGTTTGGAAACTGAAAGTCGTTCACATCTGAGAAGTGCTCGGGATTGACGTATTAAATTACCTGTTGTGATGTATTGAGTTTCAGACGAATTAACGAATCGCATTCTGAAAAGACGAATAAAGTAAAGACGAGTAAATTCGTCAACGAGTTGAGAAGTTGATCGGGGAAAGGGTAAAGTAAGGATTAAAGTTAGGAGATTAGGTTGGGTTAAGAATGTCTTGAAACTGTTTACGCATGTCATATTTATCGTCGCTGGTTAATTATTCTTAAACCGTTCTCATATCTTCTCAACCAATTTCCTGGTACCTATTTCTGTATGACTAATCGTGATGTAAAATATTTCTTCCTTGGTACTCGTACCTTTTCCAACGTCCAAACATAAAATACAACAGCTTTGTTTGAAAGGCAAATGCTGTGGCTCGGTGAGCATTGGAGCGTCTACAGTACTTAAACAGAAAATGATTTACGAACATTTCGCTCATCCTAAATGCTCTTTGTAGAGCACGGTAAATTGTGTTTTTGTAGCAATGCTTCACCATTCAAGTAAGTTAACCCACGATTTACTACAGTTGATGAGATTCGTTAACAAGCGCACCTCCGCCCTAACGCTTAACTCACGAAACGTGTGATACAAAGAGAGGTACAGAAACTGTATATGCTGCATATAATGGTTACTTATAATTTTAGCAGTCCATTTGACACTTTGACCACAATTGGCTAAACTGAAGTTCAATATTCAACTCAAATATTAAGTCGGTTGTAGTGAGCAATCTTGGAAATAGCAAACGTTCACAACATCATGTTTTCATTTAGCGTCAATTAAGTATTTTTGAAAATTGAGTTTGTTACAACTGATCACTCAGCAGCATTATGAAAATATCCTCCATTGCCATCGGTGGCGCACGTTGTGCTCAAATTCTTAATATTTGTTCGGCCTCTGATATTTTAGAGGAAGATTATCCTTCATTTTCTAGCGAGTTGAGATCCGAAAATATCTTTAGCTTTCATCATGCATAACTTTTTACGTGATCTTATTGAGAAGTTGATTGAAAGTAAACTGTGAAAAATGGTAGCCGCATATGGGACTGTCGGATTTGTGCTCTCTGAGAGCAGTAAATCAAATCATAATTTGAGAAGCTAGGCTCTCTGGCAAAGACGCTTAAAAATACCACCGATTCTGAACTATTTATATTAAAATTATGAGTTGCGTATGATGGCCATCAAATTTACAATTCTGGTCGTCAAGTTCAACATTTATATCTTCAGGCGTATGATCAATTACACTTTTTAATTTTCTAGAATTCTGTGGTCACGAGGAGATAAAAATGGTGAAAGTGAAATTGATAAACTAGAGTAACAGAGAACGTTCTCGTGTTCCATGCAATAGAGCGGGTGCTCGAATCACGGAAACCAAATGAACGTGAACTAATTCGTCTGGAGCGAGAAGATAAAAAGCTGAGAATTTCCTTACAGAACGTGTCAGTATTTTGTCTCGTTAGTCCCTTCAAGGTTCGCTGTGTTACGTCCCATGAACTGTCATGAATTTCCGAAGAATTTTCATACTGATGGGGGCAATTTTAGGGAGTGTGGCACACTCGCCCAACGTGCGGGAAAGCAAGGAGCCTCATGGCTCTGCAATGTTCAACGGACGACCTGGGGTCAAATTCCCTAGCAGCCAGTCGGAAGAATTAACTCCCAATCAATATAACCGTATAACGACGTCTTCACCAAGGCATTTGCCTTCGAGTATGATGCAACCAAATGACATGCGTTCTCCGCCTAATAGGCTTCCTCGGTCTCGGTTTAGGCGACAAGTAACTGCTGACAACTGCGACAGAGGAATTGCTCAAGGAATTGATGCTCTCAACTATCTAGCCGACTCATCTAACCAACAAGCGGATGATTTTTCACAAACTCACATTGAATATGAAGACGACCATCTACTTGAAGAACATCATCAACCCCAAATGGAAAATAATCGCCAATTCTCGATGGATCATTACCAATCACACGGTCATCTCGCAGCCAAAAATGTTGACGAGGCACGTAGTAAACATCGCTCGAACCCTACGCCATATCTCATCCGGCGTAACAAAGTTCATCGTGTGAAGTTAGTTCGAAATTCAGAACCCGGCACCAATTATCGCCGCCATTTTATTCAGCGCGTCCGCCGACCTCGAAGTTCAGAAACAGTCCAGGGAATTTCCGCATTTGACCGTTCTATCGCGTCTCATCCTGAGGAACATCAACTACCTATTATCAATAAAGGTACTTTAAATCAAGTTGAAGTTCCAAGAGTTGCTCACCCTCGAAAGGTAAGAGTAAAACGATCGGATGTGAATGATTTCCAAAAGTCGCCGGATTCTGTGAGTGAAGATCCAATTATTCAGCCAGCAAGTCCCGGAAAACTTCACACGACGATGAAAACCACCAGCTCGAACCACATGAATGCGAGAAGAAATCGTCACCTTCGTTCTGTTTCTACGTTTATGTTCAACAATGAAGAATACGACGAATATGATTTCAATATTAGCTTACTAATACTTCTCTATCTCACGAATAAGCATTCCGAAAAAGTCGTGCACAAAGATTTCGCCGCCAAAATGTTTTCTACAAATAACAGCGGATTACAAATGATGATTAACTTTTCTCCATACGACCCGAATGACGACTTCGAGTGGTGTCATGGTAGGCTTCATTTCGTACTTAGCATGTTATCAATTTCTAGCAGGGCCGATGATTTCAATTTTTGTCTTCTGTAGCTGGTCGAGTCTGAATTTTGATTCAATTATCGAGAAATCGTCAGTAAATCCTCCGCTGGTATTTATTGTTAAAATAGGCCAGATTTTCGAACAATATACATCGTCCTTGCGGTACAACTGGTAGCGTAAGTTCTATGTCTACTCGATGAATTTAAGTCATAAAGTACGGAATGTCGCTTAATCCGCTTGGAAGAACTTATGTTACCAATTGCACTGCTCTAACAAAGTTAAATGTACGAAAATTTTGCAACTGAACATTGTGATATACAAATTAGCTTAAACTTTCTAATCTTTACACTTCTTTTCTCGTGGTGCAATTGAGCAACGGGGACATTTCAGATTAGGTCGCTGTGTTTCCATGAAGAGAATTTGAAACGTAATTTTCAAAACATCGTTCCTGTAAAAATTATGTATCCATGCCGTAACGAGAAAAATTTTAAGGATCAAACTTTAATTTTTTATTAAAAATGCACTCATTTCATTGTACGAGTATTTTCAAATGCAGTAGTCATGTTTCATGTTCAATGCAATTGGTTTTCGCAGCCATGAAAAATGCCCCTATCGTGAAGACAAGTTGCGGTTCGACGTATCTTCTGTCGGGTTATCGATATCAACTTTCTACCAACGAGAACGAGACGCTCTGCACCTGGCGCTTCAGGGTAACTACGATACTATCCCAAGATCTGTGAAGCTTCCAATTGTTACATCCTTTGTCTCCAGTTTATGTGGTGACGATTAGTGCATTTTGTACAACCACTAGCTTTAATGCCTTCTATGATAGAAAAAAGTTTACAATGAATTAACTTATTTTATATACATTTACGTAATATTAAGAATTTAAAAATTTTCAAATTTAAGTTTTTTATCGTTTTTTCACCCGGTCTTTCACCTTAAAATCCAAGTGCATACACCAGTTGTGACGTTTTCTCTGCAGTCAACGGTGCAGTCGGTCTTGATCAACTTGGACTCAGGCAAGCAAGAAGAGCAAATCCACGTCCACGTCGCGAAGCAGTTCATACCATATCGGTGAGCATTATACAGTGTATCGAACTAAAACAAAATGGGCGAGCATTATGTATAGAACTAAAAACCATTCGGGTGAGCATTATGTATATAACTAAAACCATATCTGTGAGCATTATGTACAAAACTGCAACCATATCTGTGAGCATTATGCACAAAATTAAAACCATATCTATGAGCATTCAAAGTAGAAGTAAAACCATATCGGTGAGTATTATATGTAGAACTAAAACCTTGTCCAATTTCTGCTTTTGTTCGAAGTCATCGCTTATAGCATTGTATCATGAACATTTATACGAAGATTTCTGTTCTAACGTAAAAGTTGATGGTAGGTTTTCATGCAACAATGAAGCCTTATTAATTGTACGACGTGGAAGTTGATTTTTAATTTTTTAACTAATTATTTGAACTATAAAGGTTAGATTGTTTGATGAAAGGAGTGATTCATGTTAGTTTGTTTACATTTTATTGTTACCGTCTTCCCAGCTTACTCGGCATCACTGTAATGAATAAATTACTTTTCTGTTCCGAAATAATTATGAGGAGGCTATGGAACGTTCATCCAGTTTCATCCAAATACTTTCTCATTTAATTATTTGCCTTCTAATAAATTTACTTCACCAGTTCTTTTTCCATCATTGAAGTTAGAAGATAAATTATCAAGGAAATGTATAGCGTAGTATAATTTTGTAATTACAGCATAATACTGAAATGAATTTCTTTAAATGCTTTTGCTTACGATAATTTCCCCATCCAGAGCAACCCGAGATGCGGTCACTAAAATACTCCACCACGAATTCTCTCTGACGTTGAACAGTGGCATCGCACAGGAATTATCAGTTGAAGTCTGCATCCCAAGTACGTTTATCCCTTTGGGTCCTGACGGCTACTCCAGCGCCAAGATGGCCAGTGCTTCCAGTTAAGGATATCTAACCTAATTTTAAAGTAATTTAACTAGTGAGGGAATATTTTGAAGTAAATAATAAAATTAGGGAAATTACAAGCATTCATGAAACTAGTTTTTAGACATTCCAGGAGTCTGTACCGTGCAACATATTCAATAACCTTTCTATTTAACTTGAGGAAATTTTTTCTGAACTTCGTTTATTTTTGATAAATTCGGGCAAAAACTTATCAATAATTCCTTCGTGAATTCAAAAACTTTAATATTAACATCGAAAATTTCTGTCGCCAAGCATAAAGGTTTAAAAATTCAAAATTTTGTTATATTAAAACAAAGCAGTAGGCACTTGCTTAAGCTAAAAGCACCCACACTAGGACAATTTCCCTGACAATTCAGGGTAATGACAATTTTTCTATCGGAAATTTTTCCTGAATTATTTGAATTGCTGTACCCAAAGGGTTAAGTGAGGCAGAAGAAACGCAGGAGAAAAGGCTGTTGAAAATTTAGCATGGGGCTTGGATATTCATATACGTCAGGAATCACGTGGCCTTTGTCCAGTTTACCATATTTTCGTTTATGAAGGGCACTGATATAATGTTATTGGCGAGACAGTTCGAGAAGGAGCTCTCGTTTCAAACACAGCATACACCACGATGGCTTCATTTCACTGCAAAAGTTGTCTACCGCAGCACAGTTCATTTAGAGTGACAAGTTTTCTTTATTATTTTTTTTCGCTCTGCTGCCTCAATTCACACCGCCGCTATACCTTGACCATGTCGAGCGTTAGCCCCGTAAAAGTCAATAATCCGAAGACTGGGATTTTAAATCTTTAACCACACCGTACTAATTCACTTCTCCAAAATTCTGCTGACGACAGATTGTCATAATATTGTCAATTTCAATTGACATTAAAAATTGGTTTCAATTATCAATTAACCATTAACTCTACTTTAAATGTAACCTTTTTCTTCGCTCTCTTTAGGTAGTCTTTCATGTGGCTAGGGAGTCTTAAAATAATAAATAATACCGGCAATTTCAAATCGTTGATCAGGATTAGTGATAATTATAGTAACCACATGGTTAGAGCCAATGCTCAATTCTACAACTTCACCTTATGCAAACCTTTGTTGGATGGAAATAGTCCCATTTTTCAATAAAGTAAACCAAGGATCTCAATAGCTGAATTACTGGGACTAATGTTTACCAACATAGGTTGAGATAAGATGTCGTTCACCCCAATGATTGACGGTGTGCCTAATCCTTTGCAGGAAAATACGACACCCTGGATCACTACCCGGTCTTCGGACATCAGAATGAGAAAGACATTACAGACACTAAGGTCATTTGCGGCAGAAAACGAGCGGCGAGTCCACGCGGAATTCCCTTCAACGAAGCTACTGACCCTGTGTATTATGGAACCTTCCCGTGGCATGTGGGTACAAAATGGGAAGATAAAGTTATGTGTTTGATGGGAGTTGCTCGTGTGATACTGATCTCTAGGGTGAATTGTACAGGGATTATCATTGTGTACTCCACCTAGCGCTGTTGGTCCAAAGGATGGTCAGTCGACTATGGTTGTACTTTGATTGAATTTTGAGTTTCCAAGTGGGTTGTTTCGTGGTTTCATGCATCATTAGTTGTTTCAATTTTTCTTTTGTGATCAGGTAGACCATATTTTTTTCTCGGAAACATGGCCGCTGATTTTTCACGGCGACTTTTAGCTCATTTCGCATTCCTCATCTCTTGGGTCGTACAGTGTCATTACCCGAGTTGTGTGAGACTTTGATCTGAAGTTTTCACAGCCTATGAATGCAACGTAGCCATTCTTGTGAAACCCCATCAGGAGGATACAACTATTGTCTCTATGGGAATTTTCCAGGGGGAAAATGTGAGGGCCCGAGCTTAGAGTTACGTAGGCCTTCTTTTTGTTGAAATAAAATGTTTTTGTTATGTTAAGAACCATCTTTTGTTCAGGTCACTGCTGTCTTGTTTTTCATTACCTACTACTTTCTTCATCAACTTTGATCTTGTTTCATGAACTTCTTTCTCAACTTATTGTTTCTATGCCTTTTCTGCATAGATTCCGCGTTTCCTTGACTCCAAACTAAATGGTGCCTTCGATCTTCCTCTCTTTGGATCGCATTTGTTGCGGATAGAGAGGCTTAATCTAACTAATAATCTAATCGTTCGTGTAACGTCTGTAAGCCAGGACCTTTCTTTCAAATGAAATGACCGTAAAACCGAGTTTATGCGAGGCTAGCCTCACGTGACGTACCGAAAAAAACTGAAAATTTTAATCCGGAACAAGATCTGTTATAGATATTACTAATGGCTACGATGAAAAAGTCAGCGAAGGATTTTTTTCTGAACTTGAATGATCAATAACTTAACACCCTACTCTGCGGCATTCGAATGACAATAGTGATCGTCAATGTCATAAATTTCAACACTAAAGAACAGGCAAAAGCAGTTCACCAAACTTCAGCGGCGAGTATGACTCGAAAACGTAGATGATTTCTAGACTGAAGTAAAATATTTCACGAATAAAGAACTTGATCACCTCCAACTCACGCCTAATATGTGTACTCTTAAATTCGTCATAATTATCTTATCACCCACATTTTCCAACGAGAAAATACATGATTTAGGCAGTCCAGTTTTCTTCCTGCTAAATCGTGCACGGTTTCCAGGCTCTGCTACTCATCCACAGAAGTAGCTCTGACGCCGATCGCAACCCAGAGAGGTGTTCTGGCGTGCTGGTGTCCAAGCTGTGGGTTGTGACTATGGCTTCATGCTTTTCATCAGTGTGGTGAGTTACGAGGATTTCATTTGAGCTCATTTCAACTTCATATCGCAACTTCAGGTGTAAAGGCTTATGAGGCGATGCTATTGAAGATCTGTGAGAAGCCCTGGTGCGAAGCATTTATAAACTCTTGTGTGTGCCTGCCTTTAAGTTTAAAAATTCGATGATGATGTTTATTTGTTATATTTGGAGGGAATTAATGTCTTGCTCATAATAACTAATTCATAAAATTTTCAGTGTTTAGTATCGAGGGAAAACCGCCTTTCATTGAAATATACCCCCTCTATAAAATACACCCCTCGCATAATTAGAATCAACAAAAATCAGTCATGTGGTCTCTTCCGTTTTTGATATTGGTAAATAATATTTTCAAATGTACTTCATTCTTCAAACTCATACCTTTTCCTGACGATGGTACTTTCTCTTCAGTTATTCGTATTGTAAAATCTGATGCGTTAGCTAACAGAATAAATGGTGAGCTGGAAAAGGCTTCGATGAAGCTAAAAGCAAATGAAGTGTTCACCAATCTCTGTAAAATTAAAAACTGCTTATCTTATTTTCTTGTAAACGAAATGTATCTCTTTCGCTCATTAAAATCGGTGATGCCGAGACTGAGGAGACTAATCCAAATTCCTAGGAGTTGATTTTGATATGAATTTGATTTTTTAAAAAAGCATTTTTCCTATTTTAGAACTAAAATATCAAAGTCAATTAGAATTATCAATAGAGTAAAAAATGTATTCCCTCAAGAATGTCTAAAAATACTGTAGAGAACTTTTGTAAATCTATTTCTCCAATTTGGAATGGAATCGTGACATGCGCTGACAAGAATAAAACGAACGTTCTTTTCTGCTAAAGAGAGGCATATATGAGCATTAAGAAACTTGATATACAATCCCTATACAAATGATTTTCTTCAAAAACTTAAAAATACTTGAGCTTTTGGATCTTATGCAGTTTTCCCTGTTTAACTTCACGTATAGAATTCTCAATAATGAGGGCGATAAAGATATTAAGCAATTAGCATCTTCTCAAACAGACCATCAGGATCGTTCAACTAAAAACCGAAGTCAATTCTTATTCCCTCGCTAGGATGAAATCCGATCTCAAAACAGTTTTGACGCCAGTGGTGTTATGGCTAAGAACTCTATACTATCCAAGATCTATGAGAAAAACTGATACGGAGCATTTAAAAAGTCTTGGATTTCAGTTCTCATCTAGGTAATGAAGAAGCGGGCCATTCAGGAAATGGTCATCTCTAATCTATTCGATAGTTTGAAAAGATAAGCCTATAGCGTTAAAATAAATCTAAACATGCATTTATGGTTTTCCTTAAAATCACGCTCCGTAATCGCCATCAGGGACGTCACAACCATGTCCTCGGGAAGAAGTCGAATGCCCCACGTTGACATCTACTTCGCCGTGACGCACTACCGCCACATCGCCTACTCGCGGTACTTCTATGCCGAGGAGATCGTCCTGCACCCAGCGTTGTCGTCGTCACACGATATTGCCCTCGTCAGGTACGGTTCCTGTTATACTTCCTATGATTGATCCGTGCCTTGTTCTTTCTTACGAGTGCATTCAAGGGTAATTGAAAACTTCATTTGATAGATAAACGTACAAGCGTTACTACGGTAATTAGGAAGCATTTTTTAGTTCCTATTATACTTGCCTCGTTCTTTCCTACGAGGTACCAAGCTGAGAGTTAGGCAAGCCTTCTTTGTGTTGAAATAAAATGTTTTTTTATGTTAAGGACCATCTTTTTTCGGTTCACTTCTGTCCTGTTTTTGTTTCATGAACTTCTTTCTGAACTTACCGTTTCATTGCACCTTGTCCATAGATACCGCGTTCCCTTATCTGCATACTAAATGGTGCCTTCCTCCTTCCTGTCTTCGGAACACCTTTGTTGCGGTTAGGGAGGCTCAAACTAACTTCTAATCTAATCTTTCTTAAGAGTGTGTTCAAGGGTAATTGATAACTTCTTTGGCTGAGCTAAACGTACAAACGTTTTTACGTTATTTAGTGAGCATTTTTACAACAGGTCGACTTTCTTTCTGTTTAAATGAAGAAAATTCCTACATAGTTTGAGTTTTTCGGTTAAATTTTCCAATTGCACTTCCTTTCGCCATAAGTTTCGTTGAAAGTCAAGTTTGAAACATTTAGAGAACAATGAACGTATTACAGAAGCCTTGAAAGATTGACGAGTATATCTTGCAACATCTTACGAACAATGAACGTATTACAGAGGACTTGAAATACTGATCAGTATATCTCGGAGCATCTAAGGAGTTTAAGAGAAGACTTGATCACTCATGTATCTTGGGGCATCTAAAAAATAAGTTGAACAGGAAATGACCTGACCAGTTTTGAAATGCAGGTTGTCCGACGCTCCATCGGGCCTGGACCCGGTGTGTCTCCCTGCTTTCGACCAGCCTCACCCCAACGAGGACATTGTCGGCTGGTCTGGTCACGTGGTCGGCTGGACGCTCAGGAGTAAGGCCGACGTGTCGTGTCGGAGATGCGTTTGCGCCGGGCGCTAGCTTGTAGTAACAATATTTCGTGTGCCTAATAATATTTCGTGTGCCTAATAATATTTCGTGTGCCTAATAATATTTCGTGTGCCTAATAATATTTCGTGTGCCTAATAATATTTCGTGTGCCTAATAACATTTCGTGTTCGTAATACTCCGCTAACTTATGAATCGTATTTTTTAAGAAACTGCATTTTTGGTTATGTTTTGTCTGAACTCAATTTTTTTCCATTGCAAGGTTTTGAATTTGTTCAGTAGGTACGGACGTACACTCACGATGCTCTGACGGGTAATTTACATACGTTCTTCAGTACAAAACGTTTAATTCAAACAAGTGTCAAAAACAAATAGATTACTGAACTTTTTTGGTACGGATTTCATCTTCAATGGTTTTTAGAGATTTCATCCTCTGAAATAGGGACTAAAAACCACTAAATTTATCGCTAAACTTTTCCAAAAAAATTGTTCGGAAATTTTAAGAAGTTTGACCGTGAAGTAAGAAGCTCCAAAAAAACTGAATTTTTCACTCCGCAGCCTTTCGTTTCTGAAATAACGAATATATTTCCCCGTAAGAAACATCTCTGTGAAAATTCTGTGGATCACTAAGCCAAATACTTTCACACACTTAGCTTAGAGATTTGTGAATGTTGACGCCCATAATTATAATTCCAGCATTACAGATAACCAACAAAAAAAGAAAAAGAATAAACTTCAATATGGATAACAGATTTTTATCCATTTAACTTTCATTTCAAATGCTCTGTATTTTCCCCTTGATGATATGACATTTTTTCATTGTATCTATGCTCACATGACTCGTTGTTTGGCACTTGCCTGACACGAAAGAGTTAATTTGTGTTCACCTTATTTGCTTTCTTTCTGAGTGCAACCAGTAAGACTCATCTCGAACAAGCGTCAAAAACAGCCACAGATGTAATCATGCCACAAACCAAAGCCCTTCTCAGCTGTCTAAAAGAGTTCAGTATGCTTCAAAACCTTCGGTGGGTACAACTATTGTATCTATGAGAATTGTCGTTATCAGGAAGAAATTGTGAAGTCGCAAGCTGAGAGTTAGGTAGGTCTTCTTTTCGTACAAATAGAATAGAATTTTTGCTTCTAAGGGACCATCTTTTTTCGATTCACAACTGTCCTGCTCTTAAGTACCTACAAATTTCCTGAACTTTACTTTATAAATTCAGAGATTTTATTCTGCGCTTTCTGTGTCTATGCCCAGAGAATCTCGAGTGCGAACACACCTTGTGCATCAATACCGCGTTCCCACAGCTCCATACTAAAGGTGCCTTCCTCCTTCCTCTCTTTGGAACGCCTTTGTTGCGGTTAGGGATACATATCTAACCAAACATCTTCCTAAGAAATCGTGAAGTATAATTCCGCGATATTATTTCATTTAATAAGCTAACATTCATTCTAAAAATTGTATCTGAAATAAATGCAATGTATTTATATCTGTTCGTAAATGCGCAACATACCTAGTGTTACATATACATACGTACCACTACGAAGTCAAAGCGTTAATAATACTCTAGTGCTTCCAGGCGACAGCAGACGGCCGCAAAATCAGTTCTTGTCTGACGAAGCAATAGTGAGGAACAAGGAGTGTGCCGCCTGGCTCGGCGAGTACATCCCACCGCACACCGTGTGCTCCGTCAACTCCACCCACAGCAGCCGGTGTTTGGTGAGTGATGTGTTTTGCGACAGGCGCGGTTCAAACAAACGTGTGTTGGCGCACATGCTGTCAATAACTTGTACGGGCTCAATTTAATTGAATAATTTTAGCAGTGGTGAACATGATTAGTGAGCATAAAAAGGCAGTGATCATGATTGTTGTATTTTTTAAAAGAAGTTGCTCGTTGTACTTGTTAAATATTTCTGTCGCTTTTTTGCATCGGTTCCTATCACGACAGTTCTCGGAAGTCTATTCATGTCGAGTGTTTTTCGCTCTAATGTTAGCGTCCGTACTATACCTCGTAAGACTCCAATTTATCTGTGCGGACGGGCATTTTCGAGCTCCAAAAATCCTAAAAATCTCTGTCACTCAATCCTCATTTTGCCACGCAGCAGCTCTTCAGTTTCTATTGATGCCGTGGTCACTCGGAACAGATTTGGCTAAGCCCCAGTCTCTGGTTTCTATAAATCATCACGCTATTTTGTGTCGAATTTCAAATTAGATGATTACCCCCGCAGTGCTAAAGAATTATGATGCAAGCGTTGGCTCCGAATGAACGTGCTACCTGCGTATGAATGCGCTACCTGCGTATGAATGCGCTCCCTGCGTATGAATGCGCTCCCTGCGTATAATGCGCTCGCTGCGTATGAATGCGCTCCCTGCGTATGAATGCGCTCCCTGCGTATAATGCGCTCCCTGCGTATGAATGCGCTC
>JACJUY010004011.1:103574-142988 GCA_014220935.1 Platorchestia sp. MABIK | reverse complement strand
GGGGGGGGGGAAGTGGAAGTATCTCATCTCTATATCTAGCGTCCTTGGTCTCTTGTTTATTCTAAATTCAGTTAGGGAACGTTTAAGCATCTGCCCTTTGTCTAGCTTTATTGGTACCTAAATCTAGGTGGGGGAAGTGGAAGTATCTGTAGTTTGTCTACCTTCCTTGGTATCTTGTTGACTCGAAATCCAGGTTAGAAAAAGTGGAAGTATTCGCCTTTTCTCTAGCTTCCTTGGTCTCTACGTTCTTAGTATTTTGGTTTTGCTAAATCCAGGTGGGAGCAAGTAGTGTTCTTGCTTTAACTTTCAGTACTGATACAATTTCATTTAGCAGTGGGTGATTTGTTATTCTTAGTTAGTGAAGCGCTGTCTTATTTCAATGGATATTTACTCATAGATTATGGGCAGTTTCAAAAATTGTTTCCCAAATATTATAGTCTTAATTAATCTCTTTTTTGCTTTTTCTGAAATCGTAACACTAATAGTATTTCGGTAAATTTAAAATTAGCATTTGAACAATCTTTTCCACGAACTTGAGCGTCAGGAATTGAGCGCTTGAGAAAAACATGCGTTTATCCCGAGTTAAAAATTGTTCTCTCTCTCTGATCTTTTGTAGCCATTCTATTTTATCGTGGGAATCATCAGCATTCCTTCCCTACATGGAGACCGGAATTTTATAACAAAGTATTGCGGGCACTACCCGTCACTTTTCAGTGGTCGGTGTTGGCTGATTTTCTGTTGAAGAGAACAGTTGGAAATATTCTGTGTTCCCTTGCAGTGTTGCTGTGGGTCCGAGATCACACCTTGGTAGGAAGTCTATGAACGTGAATCTTTGTGTGGTGTTGGTAATATTGAACATTAATTTCAGTGATTCATTTCATTTTTCTATGATCTCAAGCATGCATGGTCTGAGTGGAATCAATTTTTCCACGTAAAAGCTGCATCCTGGGAAGTCTAGCAAAGAAATTCCTTTTATGTTCTTCATTTTGAATATGATTTGATCGTAGAAGAAAGGAGGTGCAGCGCAATGAAGGGTTGATGGAGTAAAGAAATCATTTTGAGATCCTTGTAATTTTTGGACCGACTGAATGAGCAGCATCACTAGTTGAGAAAGTGACGGAGTTACAAATGCAAATAGATGAAAAATTGAGAAAGCTGCAACAAACAACTCGTTCTATAGAAATATTTTTCGTTAAAATTAACACTTTGGAGGAAAGCTACACCCATCATCAGTCTCTGAAAAAATTTCAAAAATACATGTTTATTGGTTATCCTATGTTCGCAAAATCTTACATAAATAATAAAAATCATTGACTTGAGTAGGGATTAGTTGGGATTAGCCAACCTGAAATTTCCAGAGGGAACGAACCCCCCCAGCATCGTTCATAAGAAGTTTGTGTTTGCGAATTTGATTGCTTCCTGAGGTTCTGAGATCATCGGAGGTAATAGATACTACAATTTCAAAATTTTGGTTTACATTAAAATGGATTGAACTTATCTCTCACTAACTGCAATATTCGCGATCGTGCTGTAGGTTCAAAACCATCTCATTTTAAAATTCTCTCATCTCCTACCACAAAGGATCTGAGAACCTTGAAAAGTATTTCCATTCATAAACACTAACTTCTTATAAACTACGCTGCATGTTTGACTTCTCTGGAAATATTAGGTTTTCTAATCAAAACTGATTCCTTCTTTGCCTATTGTTTTTACTATTACTGCAGAGTTCCAAGAATATCGGATGAACTGCAATCATGTCTTTTTGCGATTTTTCTGGTTCTAAAGAATAGTGTAACTTTACTCAAAAACTCTAATTTTAATGTAAAATATTTACAGAACGAGAAATTCCTAACTGCTTTCTCAATTTTGTTTATTTAAAAAAGTGAATAACGTGCGAGTTCAACCAATCAGGCAAATATTATGTGTAAAAAGATGTTTTTTACTGGAGAAAATATTGCTATGGAAGCAACGAAACAAATAAGTGCTATGCTAGAAGACGCTAAAGTACGTTCAGGTACAAGAATGCACCAGTGTAGGAATGAATGGGTTGCCTATGTGGACTAATTCGTGATACAACCCGATTGAGAGTCTCGTATTATTCATGACTGCTTTGAAGAGTGAATATAAAAAATGGAACTACTACCGTATCGCAACAAGACTTAATTAGCAGTGCATAACTGTGTGTAAATTAAAGCAATCCGTTATCTAGATCCAGGAAAAGCAAAATGCCTTCCTATACCATAACATTTCGCAAAAATAGCCTCAGAACTCTTGGAACAAGCTCGTTAAAACACCTGACCTGTTCTTGGGAAGTTACATTTTGTCTCTGTCCTCATCAGTGTTAGTAGTATTTCTAGTAACCCAAAATTGCAGTTTTTATTATGTGCTTCTTTCTCCATCAGGGGGATGCAACTATTGTACTTAGGGGAATTACCGCTTACAAAGGGAGGATATGAGGTCCTGAGTTGAAGGTTAGGTAGGATTTCCTTGATTCTGAAATAGAATATATATTTTATTTTTCTTAACCTTGTTTTCTCGGTTCACTGCTGTTCTTTATTCAACACCTATTTCTTTTTTATACTTCAATTTTTATCGTGATGCACAAGCTTCTTTCAATCCTGCTGCTTGTTTGTGTAAGACCGTGTGGGGACACACCTTGTGCGTAGATTTCCCGTTCCCTTAATCCCATGCTAATGGTGCCGTTTTCTTTCCTTTCTTGGGAAACACTATAGTTGTGGTTAAGAAGCCTTGAACTTACTTGCAATCTAGTATACTTGTTTTGTTCTTAAGTGCGAATTAGCTATTCTTATTTGTTGTCCCATTTGATATTCTTAAGTTTACTGCTTACGCGAAGCATTTTTAATTGGTTTAAATTATTATTGTGTTACTCCTAGTTACTGACACTGCTGCCTGGTAATTACGATCGAGCTTCCTGCTACTGTTTTTTTTGTTATTCTATTTCAAATGAGGCCTGTGTACGTAACATTGCGCGCTTTTCTATGCACTGCACTTTTCTTAGCATGTGTTCAGTACTGTTTTTTTATTTTAGTGCTGTATAACAGTGTTCAATGTTACGCATTTTTGCCAAGTGACTGATGTTGCGACAAAATTTTGAACTGTGCTCGTCCCAATTATCGTTATTTCTAAATGAATTGACTTCAGACTTCCTTGCCAAAACATGGGCAATCTTAAAGAGCCATGTGTTACCATTTAGTATAGACAGCAGAAAACGGGGAATCTATGCACTAGGTGTTCTCCTACGCTCAATACAAAGATAAAGAAGAGATAGCAGAGGAAGCATACAAACTAAACGAAGCAAAGACGGTAAAGGTGAGAGTTTCGAACGCTTATCTACAGCGACGGTAACCGACAGAATAACTCTTGGCGCCAGTTCTCATAGCGTAGGAGAAATAGACCTTTCCAACTCAAACCTAAATCTCTAAGGCGATACAACTTTGTATCCATGATAATTAGCGCTCTTCGGGGAAGATGTGAGGTCCCCAGCGGAAGGTTAGGTAGGCCTTGTTTTAGTTGAAATAGAATATATTTTCTTGTTCTGTTAAGGACAACCTTTTAACGGTTCTCTGCTATTCTTTGAGCGTCTAAATCTTTCTTCTTCAATTGTGGTTTTGTTTCATGAACTTCTTTCAATCATGTGTTTTGTATGGGCATAGTGTGGGGACACACACCTTATGCATAGATTCCCTCTTCCTTAGTTCTATGCTAAATAGTGCCTTTCGCCTTCCTCTCTAAAGAACACCATTGAAATGATTAGGAGGCCTGAACTAACTTACGATTTAATCTGATATAGTCATTACAATTTTAACTGTTACTGTATGTGACACGTGAATGTTGAGTTAGCAATGCAACCAATGGCTGCTCCTTAGCATTTGCCAATGCAGGGAGGTGTGTATTTCTGCCGTAGATAACTGTTATGCTCTATCTTTGATGCATAAACGTGTAGAATTGCTGCAGCTTGTGCCTGTTATTGATGTTGGTGATTGATTTGCTGGGAATGAGAAGCCCTTGCCTCCTCTGCACGTCTCTCATTAAGTTTCAGTCACTGGACCTACCAGCGGTGATCTGTGTGATCAAAAGCCTTACGGGCTTGAAAAAGTGTTACTATTTTTAGCTTACGTGCGAATATAGATCCAACTAAAATTAAGAACAGTCAAGATTTTAATTTCTGTAAAAGTGGCAATGAGATACATACCTATAAGGATTGACAGTACTGAACATGCTTCCAGGAATTAGTTTTCATCAATTTTGCTTTTGTATTGTTGACCCACAATGATTTTAGCCGACACCCATTTATGAATTTAGTTTTTTTATTTCCAAGCAGCACAAGGAGAGGTGGCAGTTTAGAACGATTATTAGACGATCACAACAGCCACAATCAGCACCAGTACTTCCATCATCACCACCACCATCACCACAATGGGAGCGTCTCTCGTCACCACCACCACCACCACAGCAGGGAGTCCAGCAATGACACTTCCTCTACAGCGCCTCTTCACTCGTACCATTCCAGCGCCGACTGGAGCGTGGGCGCCTCGCTCGCTCCTTCCAGCACAAGCTTAACCTTGACGTCATCGAACACGAATAACTGGAACGCCGCACCTCCCTCCATGCCGAGCAAAAATAACGCTGCTGGCGGTAGCATGGCTACCTTCAGTCAGAGGTTCCAGCACCAGCCCCAAAAAGGAGCGCGCCAATACCCTCCCCAACAAGCTGCGCGAAAGTCCTCTCACCAGTCGTCATCGCCTACAAAAAGCGGCAATAATCCCAGCACTGGAGGCTCGTTTGTGACGAACCTTGGGCCCAACACTTCCCATAAGTCTTCTTCTGCTGCTGTCAAATACAACATGGTCACTGGCAACACCAGCGGCGGCAGCAGTGCTGAAGTTTCTCCTAGGCGTTCTAGCACAGAGGCCCGTCATTCGTCCAACATGGGGGTCAGGTCTGGGAATGGAAGTGCGTGCGCCAGCTCATCAGCTGCTCCTGTTGACAACAGGTTAGTAACACTGGTTCGAATTTATACGTTTGTTGCACTAAGATGAGGTGTTTACTTCTTAGCTGTTTTGATGCGAGTTGTTTTGAGTGTGTGCCTTCTTTCTTTGCAGTTTAAGTAAAGGACCCCAAGCACATTTTTTTAATCTGTTTTACCTTATTTTCTCCGATAGGATAGTACTTCAGTGGAACAAAAAATACGTAGAAGTTCTGTGGTTATTTGTGCAAGTTTTTCCTCAGGGGATAAACGATGCGTAATAAGTTTGAGTTCGTAAATGTGTCGAATTAGCTTCTTGTAGTTTTATGCCTTCTTTACAATCTTATTTCTTTGTTCTTCTTTTTCTTTTCTAACTTGCTGTTTGTACGCGCAGGGTTTTCTTGTGTGAGAACACACACCTTGTGTATAACTTTTTCGTTTCAACGGTCCATTGTAAGTGATCCTTTCTCTTTGCTTTCTTAAATTTGCGGTTTTTATGGCAAATCTTATACAAACTAATATGATAATAGTTTACTTAAATTTACTGATTTTGTATCGATGTTTTGAGTGAAGGTTGAGTTAAACTGCACGGAAAAGGTAAAATCTGCTGGAGTTTTTTATGGAATTAGATTTTGGATTTTTCTCTCATTCATTACCTACTACTTATTCTCTTAGCAAGCCCATGATAACACTAGCAATTTTAGGCAAACCATGTTTTTTATATTTCTAAATTGGTGTTTTCTTCCTAGTATTAACATTTCTCTTTTCTGCCCCAGACTATTGATGAGCAGCTACGCTTGGATCCGAGGAGGTGAAGACACGAGCAGCAACAATGGCGACGGAGGGTACCACTCAACCAATACCAATTTTGGGGTAACTTCTGGAGCCGCTCCTTTGCCTCCTCCACCAGCCGCGCCGCTGCCCCCAGAGAACGAGGAAGCAGGCGTTGCGGGCGGTGGCAGCAGCGGTGAAGGCGTTCCAGGCGGGGCAAGCGGAAGCCGTGGACACAAGAAGAGCCGCAGAAGAGATGCTCGCAGGCACACTCTACAAAACGGCCTTGATTACGCTGTTGTAAGTTGCTTTAAACCTCTGATTTTAATGGAAAAAAATTGCCTGTTTCTAATGGGCAGTTTCTGCAAGGGTTAACTCTTTGATTACAAAAATTCAAATGGTTTAGGGAATATAAAATTTCCAAGGGAAAATGTCAGTGCCCTGAAATATCAGGGAAATTGCCCTAGTTTCGGTGTTCTTCGTTCAAGCAAGTGCTTAATTCTTTATTTTAGAAAATTATAAATTTTGAAAGCTCTATGCTTGCGAGAGAAATTTTTAATATTGAAAATAAATTTTTGGAATTTTCAAATGAAAAATTTATGAGTTTTTGCCCAAAGTTATCAGAAAACGAACGAAGGCTAAAAAAAAACTTGCTCAAGTTAAATAAAAAGGTCATTGAATATGTTGCATGGACCCTGTTGCCTGAACTTGGAGGTAATCAATGGTAATTTTCATGAGCAGGCTTCTGGAATGTCTAAAAAATTGTATGAATGCTATTAATTTCCCTAATTTTGTAATTTATTTCAAAATATTCCCTGACTAGTTAAATTAATTTGAAATTTTGTAAGATGCCCTAAACTGGAAGCACAAGCCATCTTGGCTCTAGACTGTCAGTAACCAAAGGTTTAAAAGAGCAGAAGTTCATTACTGCAAATAAAAATTCGGAAAACTAGAATTCATTACATTGGTCATAAAGATTTTCTTTGGAAAAGGTATCTGGGTAGTAATAGGTATCATAAGTGAAGGTGTACTTGTAAATTTAAGTCTTACTTGCCAGACACGTTTGTGTATCAATGCTTCGTGCTAAACTTGCAATTAACCTAATCGAAATATATTCTTCAGGATATCTCATCAGTAGAGCTAATGCAAATTGTAATTAACTACCAAAAATTAAAGTGTTTTTCATGACATCCAGGTGCGAAGGGCGGGTGAACTAGAGGCAGAGAGAGACATGCTCCACCAGGGGCTACAGGTCGTGGAACAAGCTCGCCAGTGGTACCGGACGCAGCTCCATAATCTACTCTACAATCTCCATCACAACACACACTCGGTACAGGTCCGTGCTCTAAATTATGATAAACAGTTCTTTTTAAACGGAAAAATGTAGAAGGAAGACATTTATACCACTTCGTGATCTGGAACTTTCGTTTTACAGATCTTAATTTAAAGACCTGTAAAGACCTTTCGTTGGAACTTCCATAGTGAGTTTTAATTGATGCTTCGTAATGGGCTCGCCTAAGAGCTTTAGGCGATATTTTTTACTTATACAGTTTTGAACTTATGCCTTTGGAGAGGAAATGATTCTTATAATTTTGCAGTGCTCAATACTTCATTGTCACTGCCTCCAAACCTATTGTGCTTATGGCGTTTTTGAGAGCAAAATATAAACTCTTAGTTGCTGATTGCTGATATTTAAGAACAATATGACATCATTTGAACAAATTATTATATTAAAATGATTAAAGCATAGATTTTATGTTTCGTTCATTGTTACAATAAACTGATTCTTAGGTGCCCAGAGTTTTTGTGTAGATGCTTCATTTCATGCTTCAAATTGCTTTCTGTGTTATAGATCTTAAAATTGATTATCCCAACGCTAAAATTAGGTCACTTAGGTTTCATAAGAGATCCACAATAACCCAAAGAGATTCTGAAGAAGTCCCCGCGGTAATTGCTTAAGAGATGAAGCGTGACCAAACTAGCCAGAAAGCCAGCAAAAATATAAATTTTACTTTCAAAGTTTGGAAGGACGTCGGCTGAAGTTCGATATCTACTTTAGAAGAGAATGCATTTGCACAGCAGTAAAGCTATTTTAGACGCAGCTGGCGGTGGTAGAGTTTGTGGTCAGACACGTGGTACCGTCCTGGAAATGCTAAGAAAAGCCGTCAAAAAACCTAGGCCACCAATAATGCAGCAAAATAAGTTTATAAGTTTTATCATAGTTTGTTCTCTTCCAGTGTGAATCGCATGAATTCAAATGAAACATTTTTCAGACAAGTTTTCTTCACAGAGTCAAAGCGTATTCCTCGAATAAAAAAGTTCTGGAAACCAACATGATGGTCGAGCATTCAATTTTCAGACACTTCTACGAACAACGTTCATGAAATCTGTTAGGTTGGTTGAACAAAATCGAAAAATTCATGTAGTCCTTGCTGAAACTTTCCAATTCATCGCCCTCAAATATCGTAAAATTTAGCCTCGACGTCAATACTAATGTCGGGGTGGAATTTATTGTGTTGTTACTCTTGTATTATCAATACGGGAAAGCCCACTTCAGGTACGGTTACGTATATAACGCGCTGTAGTCAGAGAGAGTCAGGCAGAAGAAGTCAGAGAGTCACCGCCGAGTCTGCGGCGTGTGCCAGCACAGCGGTGCTGGGGCGGTGCCCCGCTCGTGTACCATTCATTGTATATCTCAGCACATCACTCCAATAAAGAATCATCGCGAGCTGAATGTCACTACTCCCCTACTCCTTCTCGTGAGAGGCGTACGAACTCTAAAACCAATTCTGATTGGACACCTTAGGACCTCAGGGTTGATTTATTTCGTGACGAGACCCGAACCTCGAAAACCGACACTAAAGAGAAATGTGATGGTGCACTTGCAGCCGTACGACAGTGAGGCGCAGCAGCAGAAGCTGCACTACCAGCTGGCGCGAATTACTGAAATAAACAGCCAGCTGACAGCTCTCATGAGCGCTTCTGACATGCCTCACCACCTGGCACTGGCTTCCTCCACTGGCGCTGCACCGACTGGTGGTCTCCTGCCTGCTGCAGACGCCAGCGCAGATAAGCAGGATAAGAGCAAGATGCAGGGGCAGGTCAAGAGGCTCAAGGATCAGAACCATCAGCTAACGGAGGTAAGGACAGCGCTGCTGGAATTGCGACTTGGGTGTCAGTAAAATTGCTTGATTGAACGTCTTAATATTCATCTCTAGTTAATTTTCTTACTATCAAATTTGTGAACAGGTACGTGTTCACTACGAATCGAGCTATGCGAGTTTTGAAGGTAGTTATAAATATGTGCCTTGAATTCAACCTGAATTTGTTGCATCCCGGTAGTGTAAGGTGCTAGAGCTGAAAGCCTTTCAATCCCGGCAGGGTCTGTGTGCATTTATGAATTTCAGAGTAGTTTGTATTCGACACGTATGAGCCATGAAATTATATTGAATGACACTTCGTTCTTGTAGCTCCTTTGGGTTAGCACGTACCTTTAACGTAATTGTCATTTTTCAAGTTTTCAAAGCACTCAAATCCAGAACAGCCAAAACTTGTATTTGGACCTAAAAAATTATTTGGTGCCAAAGAAAGTCAGAGTAGCTTATATCAATCAAGTCCTTGTTAATAGCGAAAATAAAAAACGTTTTGACCAATTAATTTCGAAATTTTTCTTGTAGGACACAGCAAAGCCATATTATTTTAACCAATGCCCAGGGGATCAAACTGTCGTATTTATGAGAACTAGCGCTCCAAGGGGGAAAATGTAAGTCCCCGAGCAGAAAGGTGCGCTTTCTTTGTGTTGAAATAAATAGGTTTTTTTAATTTGTCAAGGACCATTTTTTCCGGTTCACTGCTGTCCTGTTTTTCTGAACCTCACACTTTCTTCAACTTTTATCTTGTTTCATAACATTTCTTCTCAACTTGATGTTTCTTTGCGCAAGGTATTGTGTGCAGAGATTGACCTTGTGCATAGATTCTGCGTTTCGTTAACTCCATATTTAGTTGTGCCTTCATCCTTCCTCTCTTTGAACATTTTTGTTGTGGTAAGGGAGACTGAAACTAATCAATCATTAGGCAATGCTTTGAGCTGAATTTACCTATGCCGTCACCAGGGACGGATGTAGATTATGTGAGATTTTATTTGGTGCGTGTCTAGTTCATGTAATTGCTCCCATGCAATGAAGCCTTGATTCAAGACTTGTTAAGCTAACATAGTTTTTGTGTTCGCTCAGGAAGTGAGTATGAAGAGCCAACACATCTCGGTACTGGAACAGGACAAGAGTCGACTGCTGCGAGAGCTGTTCCAGGCACGCACGGTTAGTGCTGGAAGCCTCGAGTCCAATGGTCAGGCTGACAGCACTTTCATGTGAGTGGTGACAGCATCTCCTTGCGAGTGGCAAACGCTATCACACCATCTCGCCTCGTAAGCTGGTGCAATGAAAGTTCGCGTAGATTCTCATCGTTAGAAGTTCGCATTTTCTCTATTTATTCTCTACACTTCACTTTGAGTTTCGTAATTGGCTGCTAAAGGTGCAATTTTGCCGTTGAATTCGATGTGTCATAAGTATCTGCAATTGTCATTTTGAGTTTTCTGACCGTTTCAGGCAACTCGGCTCGTAGCCTTCGCGATTGTTCTATTTGCCATCGAGAAATGTACTTAAAAGCTTGTTAAATATTTTTTACTTGGTATGTGATTACTTTCTCTTATTGTCTTCAATTTTCTATTTCCTTAAAAAAATTGTTGAACTTCTAGTTTCTTTAAACCGATCATTGTAGGTAATATCGTATGTGATATGTTGTTAGGCTGATTGCATGTAAAGTATATCAATTGTGGCCCTAACTATCACTTCCGTAATAAAGGCGGACCTCAACTCGACTAATTTTCGCGTGCTGCCACTAACTTCGCGTCTACTCTAGTGCCAAACTCTCGCGTAGGTTTTCTTACCGCTTCTAGTGCCATATTTGCATGTGTAGCTGCACGTTCTCGAGTCTCGAGCTTATAATTTTAATCTTTATTTCTCAGTCGTTGTCTATATGTTCCCTCCAGATTTAGATTTAGTTAAACCCCATTTTCGGTGCTCTGTTACCTTTTCTCCAAGGGTTCACTCAGTAAATTAAAAATGAATTATTTGAACGAATTCACAGTTTTAGAGCTAAATTTTCGATCGTGTTCAGCAAGATTGAAACATGAAATAAGTTCAACAGTAATTGCTTTTAGTATCATCGACTATTGCCATTTTCAGCCTTTCATCTAGGTAATTTTTGTCCAGGTTCTCCTGGGATATACAAAACTTTTTCCCATCGAATTGAGCTTTCATTTATTTCTACTCTTCGAGTAACATTTTGAATATGACACTCCCCACTTGCTTCTCTTGGTTACCGATTTATGCGTCCACCAGAGAGGAATAGTAGTAGAAGTACCTACGCTAAATGCATCCTTACATATCCTTTGCATTCACATATTTTGACGTTTGTGGAGCATGCATCTCCACACCTTCCCTTTGAAATACTGGAGGCTTCTCTAGAAAAGCTTAAAGCTCTGTACCTAGTTCTGGTGGAAATTTTATTCAATTGGTGTCGAGAGCAATACTCGTAATGGTGTTTAGTTCTTGATGGTCATTTTTGTTACCACGATCCTTTATTGTGTGACTTTGGTGACACGTAGCTATGTCCTGATGTTGATCTAGTAATTCTGGACTTTCAGTTACATAGGATTCCAATCGAGACTGCCCTTGAGCGTTTAGCTGCTCTCGGCTGCAAGTTGAGAGTAACTGTTCTAATTGTGCCTGTGAAATACTTATGTTTATTGAACGCTTCTTGCAACATTCCATTAGTTGGTATATTGGTTATTTTAGAATTTAGGCGTTTTACGGGTTGACGGTCTAAGATTTTTCAATAATAGGATTTACTTATTGGATAGTAGAGCTCATTTATTCCCTATGTTAGTATGAACGATCTCGAGTTTTAGATTAACACGAATTTCATGTACGACTTCGAATTGATAATATTAAACTGTTGACGTTACTGTTTTGCCATCAACGCGCATATATATGTAAATAAGTCTGAAAATTGTCGGAATAATTGCTATGCATTATAATGCAAATTAACTTATAACAGACTTTCGCTGAGAATCGAAAAATTGCTGCGTGCTCACCGATATTTGATGTGTGCCAAAAATATTCAGAGTTCTTCGCAGTTAAAAGTTCATTATCGATATTCGTACTGACCAATGAAACTTGAGCTTTGTATGATGTGGAATCAAAATTAGACTGGGCCTTAGACTTCCCATAATCAAGAATTACAACGTACTTTTCCACAGGTTTTGAGGTGATTTATATTTCTTTGTGTTCAAGTGTTATGTGGAAAAAAGAAGATCACCGTATCATCGTAGTTGATTCCTCGTGCATGCGCTTCGTACCTCGTCTTGTTTAACTGATTGAAAAGTGCTGTATTTTACGATGTTTGATAGGTTTAGGTCTAACCACTCATGTATTACTGGCGTCGCATAAACTTACTCTTGCTTATGTTGCGCCATGTATTGTATTGAGTTAAAATTTGTCAGAACTCTTCTCGGTGAACATTGGTTCACAGAGGCGGAGCAACTCGTTAAGTAGGGCTTTGTCCTAACACCTGTGTATGATAGCTCCTAAGCTGTCATCACCAATGATGTTTTGGTGCAGTGTAGAAACGTACCTTATCACGTATCAAAACGTGAGAGGGTTAGAAGCGGAGCAGAATAAACGAGGGTTTTCTCTTCTCCGCCTCTGGGTGTGCTGGCGAGGCTTCCAGCCGTGTGCCTAACTAGAGCGGAATTACACTTTCGTACACCATTTGCTGTTCCATGTTAGGTAACGATTTGATTCTATTCAATGCATAAATTTGTATGTCTTCAACTTTATTCCTGCCAGTCTGAATAAAAACAATGCAATAAGATACGACTTATTTTCCTTTTGTAATCTATTTAATAAACGCTGGTTTCCAGGTATGTGATACGAACACTCAAGTAACGGGCCAAGAACGGGTGGACATGAATATTTCTATAGCTTCGATCTGAAAGAAAGGGAACTAAATCAATGTGGCAATAAAGAGACCAAGTTATTTCAGTTTATAATAAAATCATGGAATTTAGGTCAATAACACATTTCAGGTTGTAAACAGTCAATAATAACCCCATTCGATGTAATCATTGTAAAATATTAGTGGACAGAATTTAAAGTTTGATACTTCTTCCAAGTAGCAATTAAAATACTCAAATTAATCCTAATATATATGTAGCTATCTTTTCATGACGTACATTAAATAGAATAATTATCCCACCTTACTAAGAAGGGCGGAGATAAATGTATGTTCGCAGTTTACGTTGTGTCCGAAAAATGGGAAATGTTTTTTTCATGCAATTGGCAATTAATCAAAACTCCGCATGCTTACGTGCTCTAAATAAGCTTGTCTTTCGAAATAAACGATGACCATACATACAGATTTGGACACGGAGATTATTCCCATAAATGACACAAAATCACGAGCGAAATATGAATCAACGAAAACTTTAGAATTCGACATTTCCGGTATTCAATTTCATGCAAACATTCTAAGTTAATACATCGACATGCATATCCACGTACAATAATTGTAAATTGCCTTTGACAACAGAACTACCGAGCGTAATTGTCTAATCAAAAATCTAGTGGGATGCCACATGAATGGATCACACAATTCTTAACATTAACCTTTAACGGGGGTTTTACCGTGGTCGTACCCTCCAAATGCTTCCATAACAAAAAACGAAATGCGTGCAAACCTGGATTTTACGGTTAATGGATTAGCAGAATCTCCCGGGGACGCGATCCCTATTATGAAATTAATGCGTCAACTTGTGTATTTCAGGGGGATTTTTTTAAGGACTTTCAACTCATGGTCAATTTACACAAACGTCAGAAGAATTTTCATGGGTGTACATCATGCACGAAAAGACTATGGTAGAAATAATACTTAATAAAAAAATAGCATGAGAATGTTAACTGTTCTCAAAAAATAAAATGGGAACAGTGTTACCTGTTAAAACCGGTCATTGAATTACGAGGTTCCAATATTGGTTATTTAGCATAGACGTTCATCCTGTAGATTATTACATAATGGGTCTAACGGTCGCCACATTTCACGTTATTTTACAGACTCGCTTCAAATGGGAAGTTTATATTTCGTCAAAGATAGATAATTTTTGTTAGCAGAGCTCATTGATCCGCACTATTGGACCACAAGCTTCATTGTCACAAAATTGCACGTTTTGCAGCTGCGAATGGGAGGGGANNNNTAAGAATGAAATTAATCTGCTCATTTGTATTATTTCAGTGCCCAGAATAATCTCCGCTCAAAAAACTACTTCAACTCGCAAAATTAACTTACTATTTAAGAACAAATAAAATAAGTGGAACAATAAAATAGTTAACTAGTTTAGGGAATAAATAACTATTGAAATTATATTTCATCTACAAAAGCTACCCTAATTAAATGTTGTTAGCAAATTAAAAGTTAACTCAACACATCAGAATATTTGTGAACGCAATGAGGCGAATTGAATTTTTAATCTTGAACGAAGGCGTCCAAATTTATTAACTGAGCAAACTTTGCTGTGAATTTCAATTCAGGGGTTGGAAATCGATCATCAATCAAGCCAATCTACTACTAGTGTTTCTTTAGATTGAAACGAACGCTGCATTCCAAAATCTTTTAAAATTTAACTGAGGCTACTTCTAAAGCATCACACGCACGCAATTAGAAAACGACATCAAATGTGAAAATTTAAAAAGGGTTTGTCAAAACAAATTAGCTCGTGCATTCATTCTGCTGATGATTTTGCGTACGGACAGAAAATTGCAGAGAAGCGGTTTTGGATAGAAATTTCAACCTTTTCGGTTCAGTAATATTTGCGGCATACTTTAATATTATTAAGAAGTGAAATGCACTGTTACATGCACCCATAATCTGAACACAGAGAGCTCCACACTGAAACTCTACGTTATGATATCGTTACAATCGTCAACATACTTCAGCAGCAATTACTCTCGTACAGCAAGTGATAGAATATTTGGTCTCGTGTATGAGAAGCAATCAAAAATGGAAACAATAAAATTGAATAGGAAACAAAAGAACAGTAACTTACCTCATAACAAATGTTAAGAAAAATTAATCAACAGGCGTGAAAAATTAAACAACTCAAACTTAAAACTAAACAACAAGAAATATCTCAGTGGCAAATGGGCTCTCTTCTTTTTCATTTTACTGACAAATCATTGGTAAGAGATTTTACATGAAAGTTTTGATTAAATCGTATAATTAGCATTACCAATCAAACAAACTCGTACAGATTGCTTGAAGGGTAAAGTTCTGAGGGTCGAAAACTCTAGTCACTTTAAATTAGTTTACATTGTACTAACTCGCACTTATATGAGAGCCTCACAGCACAGTGATGATAATGGACGGGATCTTTCAAGAGGAAAATTTTTTCTTACGAAAATATAAAAATTTAGGAAAGCGAGGTTAGAAATCTGAATAACCATGATAAAGGAAAACTTTGAACATTCGGCTAAAAAATGTAACTAAATTTTAAACTTATGCAAAATCATAAAACTTGACGATTGGAAATTTGCTGCAAAAACGCTAGCTTTAGTGCAGTCGTGGATATTGCCACGGGACGTCGATGTATGTACGTGACGTAAGAGCACAGCTTTCTTCTTTTATTTGAATCCAAGCTTCAAGATCAAAAACCGCACGAGCAAATCATGCACGAACTCCAAACTAGAGCCAACCAGGAGTTGGTGCGCTACTTACAAATAAAATTTGGCAAAATAAAGCAACACAGTACTATGCAAGTGAGCTGAACACCGAGCACACACACACTCGTAGAACAATTGATTACCTCCAGAGAAGACACGCCGAAGACCAGCAAAATTGGTCATCACACGACACCGAAGTGGACAACTTTGACGGTGCCGCCTCCCTCTTCTTCTTCAGTCGACAGCTCTGCATAAACATGGACGTCTGAATCTTTACACAAAGGCTGAACGATCATCAGTTTCATATATTATACACTGGCTTCTTCTTCCAGTTAGAGGTAGCAGATTTTTGAGAGGACGATGTAGCTCAAGAATGAAAAGTTACTTATTACGTTGCGTCAGATACGACCTGCGTAAACATGGACGTCTGAATCTTTACATAAAGGCTGAACGATCATCAGTTTCATATCGCTGGCTTCTTCCAGTTAAGAGGTAGCAGATTTTTGAGAGGACTATGTCGTTCAAGAATGAAGACGAGAGGATCTTGACACGTTGCGTGCGCTGCGACCCAGCGGTAGGTGTCGTGATTAAGTTTTTCCAGCTGTGAAACGACCTATCGATGGGTCGTTTAAAATTTTTTAGCGACTTTTTTAAACAAATGTCATTTAATACGCCCAGTTAATGCTTGGTATTTATAAAAATTTTAAAGACTTTTGACTTTAAATTTGAGTCAGATATTGAACTCCAGTTTAACCCATCGCAATCAGCGTATTAAGTCGTATCAATAATCTAAATTAGCAGCTAACATAGACGGTGGTCAGATCTGAACATCATTAGAGAAAGCTTTAGCTAGCTCAGCAGAATGAAGAGTTGGCGTCATTCAAAACTAATCGCTCTTCTCACAACTCGGGCCCCCAACAAATACAATTTCATATCCGTCAATTAGTTATCAGTAGACATTTGTTGACTGTTACGCAAAAATATTTGTTGAGAATCAACAGTTAAGGGCTTTTCGGTCTATGTATTTCAGCACAAGTTGACTGATCTACATGAGAGGCTATTTGTTCGGCCCTCACTCCTCAGACTCATTAATAAAGAAAATGTGTTCAACCGAGTTGCTTTAATTTTAAGCAAGATTTAAAAAAGTGAACTCAATGCGCTATATTTTAAGTTTTAAAAATCGCCCCTACGGGGAAACATTTTCAAGCGGCTGAAAAAAAACAGTCCAGTATATGTCCAGTTGACACGTGACGTTATGGTGTCAAAAATGCGCTATAGTCATTGCAACCAATTAAAATAGATTAAGATAGGTTGGATCAGTTTGGTATTTCTAGTTCATGTCAATTCAATTAACAAATTAAAAGCAGTTCAATCTCTAGCCCTCAAATCCCACAACCCTTCATTTCCTCAACTCTCCTAAATGTGCAATTTCTGAAAAATATACAACCATATTGTATTCATGTACAGCGCTTACTGTCATTCCTAATATCAAACAAAAACGTATGAAAAGCACAAAATTATGCAGAATAAATTTATTTACTCAAAAATACTTGAACGACAACTGCAGACGCCATCTCACCTTGGTACATGCTCCTATGCAACTCTTCATCAATCGTATCCTCGTTGTAGTAGCCAACATCTTGAGCTCCAGGATTCAAAAGATAATTTGCTTGCTCCCTACCATCTTCCAGCGAAGCGCGCTGCGATTGAGAACCATTGTAGCCACCAGGATGAGGAACGTCCGGGGCATCAGTAGACGGAGTTGAAGATGGAGCCGCATCACGAAGACCTTGACCTGGTAGTCCGGAAGAGCTCTTCACACCCGGGAAAGAAGAACAAACATCTTCGTCAAACTCAACAGCCCGGATTTTAGTTTCCCTGGAGGAAGTCAGAGCAGCTATTGCGGTATCAGCCGCGTCCATGGCATCCGTCAAGTTTCGCTGGGACCTTCGAGTCCTGAAGGGAATCCCCCCAGGATCTGGTTTCTTTTGGTGATGCCGGTGTTTGGAACTACCATAGTGGACCGATTTCGACTGAGTGGTTTCTACACCACCAGAGGATGCTCCCCCAACAATGCCCTTATTTTCCAACAGCGAGTTATCACTGGCTGGCAATAACTCACTTCGTTTGCTTTTGGATTTGTGATGTCGAGAACTGCGGTGTGAGCTTTTGTGACTGTTTTCTTGAGTGATGTTGATCGTCACTTTGCCGTCCTGCGACGTAATGGCACTCACAGGACTTGTTGCTGGAGCACCAGAAGCATCCATGCCTGGCAGTGAAGAGTTTGAGACGCCCGCTGCTGGATCCCAAGTTTCAGGACCGAGATCCCTTGAACTGGTACGAAACTCGTGGATATTCTGAACATTTTGGGCACTTGTGCGCTGGTTCGTGACAAATTGGCTCCCAGAACTTACGTGTGGATGCTCGGAGGTAAATGTTTGCTCATAGGGAACTTCTGAGGGCTGTAAATTTCGATCGTTGAGGATGGAGGTTGGGTTTTTGGGATCAGATGCTATAACTGAAAAATTATCCATACTGGCAGAAGATTTGGCCCCGGATACAAATTTCTCTCCAGCAGATTGGCCAAGAGACTCACGGGCAGCGCGAGCACTGGAAGCACCGGTGAACAATCCATGAGAATTGGAGAAGGCGCTTGGAGTTTGAGCTAGCAATCCTCGTGGAGCGGCGGGATGTGAAGCGGAGGATGAATGGGGCACGGGATCATAATAAGTTATGGTGGAGGAATCAGCAGGGTGCAAGGGAGAAGAATTAGATCCTCGAGGCAAGATAGGAGCAGGCACAGGCGGGGGGAAGCTGGTGGACTGTTGGATGTACAGGGGACGATCTGGCCTCTGAAGGAATGTAAAAAAAATTGAACGAGTTTTCCGACCGCAGTATTAACAGATATGATTCACACAGAGATACGATCTAGTACTGATTATTCCCTTGGACTTACAACGATCTAGCCTCTGAAGGAATGTAAAAAAAAATTTAACAAGTTTTCCGACCGCAGTATTAACAGATATGATTCACACAGAGATACGTTCTAGTACTGATTATTCCTTTGGACGTACAGGGGACGATCTGGCCTCTGAAGGAATTAAGAAAATTGAACAAGTGTTCCTGCGACCTCACTCACGCCACAGTATTAACAGGTGATATGATTCACACTGATACGTTCTAGTACTGATTATTCCTAAAGAACATTTTTGTACTGGAACGATTTGGTCTTTTTCTCGCTTATTATATCCCCATTTTCCCTTCTTCTTTTGTTGACAATTCTTCTTCCTTCTTTTATGATTAAGCAGCCAGAAGTAAGTTATTCACATATTGTACTACTCTCTAAAGTTTTATCAGTTCTGTGATTAGCCTCCTCCCTATCCAAGGGAAAAACACCAGAACATTGTATTAATTAATACAGACAGAAATGATCGAATCAAACAAATAACCACTTGTAAAACATGTCTCATTGCGTCAAGTTTCTTCAACTGAACATTCAACGAAGCAACTTACATTTCTCACGTCATCAGCATCGCCAGGTGCTCCGTTTAGTCTCGTGTTTCCAGCACCTGAAAAATATAATTCTAGTGAAACTCTCGAATGAAAATATTCTCCCAAAATACAAAAAATACACAAAATTAATTTGAAATGAAAATGTTCAGCGTGATGAATATGATAGTATGCATAGAATTAACGTGTGTTAAAAAAAAAAGATATAATTGCTCCCTTCATGAATTTCTGTTCCATATCGGAAAAGTAACAATTGAAGTCTGACCATCATCACACAATGTTAATTTAATTATACCACTTTCTAAACGACCAAAAAAAAATTTTGTCTATCTAAAAAGTGTGTAACAGTCTACGAAATAGACAGCTCTTCATGACCAAAAATGGGCGTACCAAAATAAGCTTTTAGATCGATATAACCAGGCATTGCTCCAGCACAGTTTGAGAGCCATCGCCAAGTATCCACGTTACGCATAATACAGCTCTATGCTGGTGGTTCTCCTTCCCTCCAGAGAACCCAGAGGAGCCCCACCTAGGCTTGGTGAACTTTGTTTTAAAAATACTGTTTATTCATCCACACGTGTTTTCCAAAAAAAATTATTTTTATCGCAATCTCTCGCACGTTGGACACACATCTCTTGCTTGCTCAGCTACGTTCTCACTCGAAATGTTCAAATATCATATTTTTTACACGATTCTAATGCTTAACTCATTAAAGTTTACTCTCTCTGATCGCCCAGTCCCAGCCAGTTTTGGCGTACTTCTTTTAGCTTCCTCAAAGTACAAATATTTTTTGGGCTATCTCCAATAAATCTATACTTATCTTATTCACAATTTACTTTGTACTCTATTTTCAGCTCCATTTACTTGAGAAAAAAAACGATTCAAAGAGCGTACTTTATGTATTCTTGATTCCAAATCAATAAATTTAATTTCACATCACTTCCTCTCAAATTTCCACCACTCAAACTTGCCGATTTCCTATTATTTTAACTCCAAATTTACCAACTAAATCCGCAATTGCACCCCATTGTGGAAGAGAATTTTTTGTATCAAAGTCGTGTGTTTGCCACCAACTACCATGAAATGAAACTTTAAGAACAGTAAATAAACTCTAAGAGTTCATAAAGAATAAATGATGAAAGGAAGCAGACTGCCGCAAATTAAGAAATAATTCAAATTGAAAGTAATTCAAAGTGAGCTGCCACAACCGTGGTTCGTTTTCGTAGGGCAGTCGCACGTCACAATGAGAACAGACTTTATCAGAAAAAAGTGTAAAACGCTTCCGATGAAACGTGCTACACCATACTTCTTTTCACAACTCGTAGCCATCACTTACTCTTCTCATACTTTGAGTTTAGCTCTCTTGACTTGCTAATAACCATGTTTGTTCGCTCATTTCTTCAATTTGATCACGTTCCTTCAATAGCTAAGATAATCCGTACACTCTTGCATTGTCAAAAACATGCTTACTACTGGAAACCCAAATAATAAGGACTCAAACAATGAAACATCGCAAAACATTCAAGTTTAAACAGTGTCGCTCAGGTACATTAGATTCTGAATGATATGCATAAGAGAACTGAAACATGTTTGCCGTTAAAATCATTAAAAAATCGCATTTATTTGTACTCAAAAACCTCACGGTGGCAATTGAAACCATACAGATTTCATTAGCATTTAGAAACATTACACTACTAGTCACCTTCGCTCTCGCGCCCATCTCCCCCTTGTCTCTCGCCCCGGCCTTCAGGAAGGTCGTCGGAGTCAGAGCCTTCTGAGCTGTGAGAGCAGGTCGAGCAGGTGTCGGAGTGGCTGCTACCGCTGGAGTAGCTGCTGTGGGAGCAGTCTTCTGAGCAGCACGAGCTGCTGCTACCTGACCAATCGCTGCCTGAACAGCTCCCCGAACCTGATATAAGATGCAAAAGTTAAATGGTGCCACATCAGACTGTGTAACACTTAAGTCGTTTACCAATCAATTTAAGTTCATTTAATCTATGATTTTGTGAGCAATACCCAAGTACGCAGCATAGTGCATAAACTGTTTACTAGCTAGGATTTGGAACATATAGTGTGGCAAACAGAGATGAGACCATTTAACTGATCCATTAGAGCTAGTATTTATTCTACCAATCAAATAGCGTTAGGATCAGGGTTTGGAGAAAAGTACGCCATTTGTAGATTAGATTATAAGATTTCAAGTTATTTTATGCCCCCCTATAGCACAACTAAACTACTCCTAAGAAAGGAAGGGGAAAGCACCAATTAGTATGAAATTAAAGGAACAGGGAATTTATGGACAAAGTGTGTATCCCACATCCTGCGCATAAAAACACCATGATTGAAAGAAATTCATGAAACAAGATGAATGTTAAAAAAAGCTATCTATGTTGAAAACGAGGGCAGCAGTGAACCGAAAAAAATGTCAGTTGCATAATAAAACCAGGTTCATTTAAAAAAGGAAGGCCTACCTAACCTTCAGCTTGGGACTTCACATTTTCCAAGCAGTTTCCAGATCAATCAGTACTGGCATTAGAAATGATTGATTGGAAACAAATTAACAACCCATCAGAAAGAAAAAAATCCACAAAAATCTAAACTACCAGGAGAGAGAAGAGTATAGGCTAGGCATTCACTGTGTCCAGCAAGCAATATAATTTGAAGGCACTGAAAAAAATTGATGGTAGAATAAAAACGATGGACCGAGAAGAACATTGATTAAACTATCACTACATTCAGTGAGCAACACAATCTGGCAATTCAGATAAAAATCAATGGAAACTTCAAAAAACGAAGGATTGAAAACACAAGCTCTGCAATCACTTTATCTCTCACAAAAACCAACGGATTTATTTAGTAAAAGAATCTGGAACAACCGACTAAAATCAATGGAAAAAGGCCGCACAACGAGACTCGAAAAAATAGACAAATAAGTAGAAAATAAAGCAGCAATCAATAAAAAAGAGACCTGTAAAACGAGACCTCTAAAAACAAACAAGTTGAAAGTACACAATCATAGGAAGAAGAGGCAAGCAGAACGAGACTTAAAATAAAACAAGTTGAAAATTAAGCAGCAATCAACAGAAGAAGAGGCCTGCATAACGAGCCGCATGAAAATAGATGAATAACTTGGGAGTACAGGAGGACGCACAGGAAGAGGAAGACGAGGAGGAGGAGGAGCGAGAGGAGCGGAGGCTGTGTGCGCGCTGGAGGGCCTCGGCAGCCAGCTGGGGGAGGCCGCTGGTGAGGGCGGTGCGGTGCAACCGTACGAAGCAGTCTGGGTCGCCCAGGTGCCGCGCCAGGCTGTGTGCTGGCTGCAGGCGCCCGCTCCTGCACCAGGCAACGGCCATGTTAAAAGCCCTTTTTTTAGACGTTGGTTCGATTTGTCTCGTGAAAATACAACCAGCACTCAAAGCCAGGCATTCTTGCGAGTTGTGATCTACACGTCTGCAGCCGCGTCCTAACCCACGGCTGGGCCATTATCAATATCAACACCCACACCATCACCAACACTCACGTCAACATCCCCAGGACTGCGTCATTACCAATACTCACACCGACAGTCGCGTCAACATCATTGGATACATTAACATCAACTACCCCAACAACACCCACACCAACATCCATATCTACACCAACAGCCCCACCAACCTCAACAGCCACATTAACATCAACAGCTACTTGAGCGTTAAGTCTCATAAACAACAACAGTTACACCAACATCAAGAGCTGCGTCAATTTTTAAAGTTCATCAACACCAGCAGCAGCATCACCTCAAGGAGTCATAATTTACTGTCGGGTGAAGGCGTGGTTATTGAAACGTTGAGCTGGTCGTCTGGTTGGAAGGGCAAGCAAAAAATTTGGTATTTTGATAAGCAATGAGGGATAGAACAAAACAAGCTTATTTAACAAAAGGAAAACATTAATTAGACACATAGACAACTATAAATTAAAAATAACGAGGCTCTTAAAAAAAATTTCCAAATGAGTCAAAGAAAAAATCCTAGCAGTTGTTATCAATTAATTTTTGCCCCTTTTTTCAAGACAGCCGCTAAACCAAAATTTCGAGTATAAGGACTACCACCAGCTCACGCTCTGCCCACTTTTCTGTTTGAGACTTTATACCTTAGAACTCGATCCCACAAATCTACGCGCGTGCCAGATGGTGAACTCTTACAAGTTTTAACGATTTGCTCAATGTTAATTCAAACAATATTTTTTTTAAGTTAGGCTAGAGTAGGTCAAGTTAGGCTAGAGTAGGTCGAATTAGGTAAGATTAGTTTTGGTTCATTTAAATTGAAAAATTATAAACACAAGACAGTACCTTTTCATTATTATTAATCAGAGACTTCCTAGCTACAACAAAGACGATTTTAATTAAAAGAGCAAAGAGAAGGCACTATTCAATATGGACTATAGAAAATGGAATTTATGCACAAGGTGTGTTCCTATATCGGATACCTTGCGCACAGAAACAGCAAACTAGGAAGGAAAAGAAGGGATAGCAAAGAAATCATGAAAACTAAAAGAAGCAAAGTTGGCACTAAAGACAGTAGTTCCGAAGGCCTATTTATCTAGTATCCCTCTAATAAATAAACCTAATAGTATCCCTCTGAAGGTGCCAGTCCCCATACGATAGGATAGATAAACCTAACTAACCAAAGTCTATTGCTATTGACAGAACTCCTAAGAAATCAATGTCAAGAGATATCCTTAAAATAGAAAGTTCAGGAACGAGTTACACTACACTAGCACATTTCCTACATTTCAGAATACAAACAAACTTGATTACTAAATGATTTTCATCACTATAAAATTTTGGTTATATGTTATTACCTCAGATGATCATGTACTTGAGTGCTTGTGAGGAAAAAACTATGTGGCAGCCACTGTTTTGAAATAGCACACATGGAGACACCTTGGGCTTTTGAACAGTTTTGCAAACCACACTCAATGAATTACGTAAGAATAGATTCAATGAAGCCATCAGAAAACAAGCACTATCACACTCCACCATCAAGTTACGTAAAATGCTTACTTTCCAATCCTTGCCACCACAATACGGTAGTAATATAAGTGACACTCTGTTATTTTTTACCTAAGCCACATCAACACTTACTTTTTTACTTGAGCCACATTAAAAGTTGCTTTTTTACCTGAGCCACATTAAAAGTTGCTTTTTTACCTGAGCCACATTAAAAGTTGCTTTTTTACCTGAGCCACAGCAACACTTGATTTTTTACCTGAGCCACAGCAACACTTGATTTTTTACCTGAGCCACAGCAACACTTGATTTTTTACCTGAGCCACAGCAACACTTGATTTTTTACCTGAGCCACAGCAACACTTGATTTTTTACCTGAGCAGCTTGAAAAAGAGTCTGCGGGCTAAAGCCCTCACAGGTGGTCCGTAGAGTTCTTCCGTGGCTGCTGTGAGAGGAGTCGAGGGAGACAGGAACCCTGCTGATAGAACTGAGGCGGCACTCAACACCCGACTCTCCCACAGCTCTAGAGCAGAACTGTTGGTGCCAAGCTCTGTGCTCTGCAGTGACAGGTCTTCCAATTTACTCGGCACGTCACATCCAGTAGCCACGCTGCTGCTGGGCTCTGAGGAAACGTGTTGTTATTACAAGTGTAGGCATTGTGATCATTTTGTGATCATGTTGTAAAGTGAAAAATACAGCAATTTACCGTGCACGTCACATCCAGTAGCCACGCTGCTGACGGGCCCTGAGAAAACATGTTGTTCTTACGAGTGTTGATTACTTTGTGATCATGTTGTAAAGTGAAAAATGTAACAAAGTGCTCGCAAGAAGAAATTTTAATTTTTTCTCAAGCTTTGATTGTTGAGTATGAATTTTTGATACTGAAGAAAAGCAGGCATCATTACATATTTTATGCATCAATCTGTCCTGCAGCTGTCAGTATAGGTTAGAAAGAACACGCATCATGATGGTCAAAGAAATTGCTCAAAACAGACATGAATTTCTAGTCCAGCTGTATATTGATACCATCATCTGCGATTCAAATAAAATGTTTTATCTTGATACCAATAATTTAAAATAAATCAAACACCAATAATTTTAAATAAATAAAACACCCACAATTTAAAATAAAATAATTTTACTTTAATACACGTCATCATGCCACACGCGTAGCCAAAACCTGTAAGATATATTTATATTTATAACATTGATCTTCATTTACTCACAAAGCAGAAGATTAGATTAGATTACATGTTAGTTTAAGCCTCCCTAACCACTAAAAAAAAAGAGCGTTTTGGAGAGAGGAAGGCACCATTTCTAGGTGCCCTAGGCACCTAGGCTCTAGGCACCATAGTATGGAGATGAAGGAATGCGGAATCTATGCAGAACGGGCATAGAAACAGTAAGTTGAGAAAGAACTTCATGAAACAAGATAAAAATTGAAGAAGAAAGTAGTAGGTGCTGAAAAACAGGACAGCAGCGAACCAAAAAAAGGTGGTTCCTAATATAACAAATAACATTTTATTTCAATAGAAATAAGGGCTACCTAACTCTCAGCTCGGGTCCTCACACATTTTCCCCCTGGGAGTGCTAATTCCCATAGTACAAGAGCTGTATCCCCTTGAGGGGATCACGAAGTAGTAATGACACTTATTAAAGTGGTACTACAGATAAAAAAAAAGATTTAAATAGTTTTGAAACACGTATCTGGTTTAAAAAAATCAAAACCGTAACAATTCACAATCTACAATGACACATAAGCTGTATTTTACGGCATAAGCTGTATTTTACGGCATAAGCTGTATTTTACGGCATAAGCTGTGGCCTTTCGGGCTGCAGCTTGTCCTTATGATCCAAACCACGAAAATTATTCTTCATCTTTGATCAAAAGAACTCCTCTTAATCTATCAATTACTTCTGACACTATCTTTCTTATCTGTACTACAAGAAATTTTCCTTCTTCCCCTCCCCGACCATTTTCACATCAATTTTGGCCACTTTAATGCTTTAAAAGGAGAAAACACAGCTCGATAGCACTCCTGGACACTACGTTTTTATTACCCACTCCTCTCCGAAAACAAATTCCATTAATTTGAATAACTCAGAACATAACATCGTGTCAACCTCAACTACACAATGCGAGCGCATTGTTCACGGTACCCACCCAAAAAACAAAATGACTAGCTCAAGTAGAAAATGAATGAGGGGCACTCATCTAAAAATCAAAATGATTAAGCAGCCAATGAATGATGGCGCGCGATCAAGCGACCTCCATCATCACCTTCGGTGAATCAGTAAACCAAGACACCCACCTGCGCCACACCGGCGAGACAGCTGGCCGCGCCTGATGATGTAATTGACGACGTTGCTGATGCACTTCAACGCTGCACCACCGTCCTGCTCCCAGCACAAAGACCTAGTCAGGTTGATAGCTTCCTCCACCTGCCCGTGACACAGATACTCGCCGACCAGCACGTCGGGAGATATGCTGCAGTAATGAGCCGTGAGCGTCTTGTTCTCGCTGACAGCAAGGCTTCCATCAGAGGTCCCAGTTACATTCAAAGACTCGTTGTGGACATTTGTAGAACTTTTCGCCGTGCTTGAATTGGACGAGTTGGACACTGATGATATGTAAGACACGTGAGATGTGTTGAGCGGATCGGAATCGTCTCCTTGATTAGTAACAGAAGACGAGTTAAGATCATCGCACCGCGGATTGGACACAGGATGTGTGAGGGAAAAGTGAGGGGCGTTGAAACGTATACACACCAACGGACCGCGCGAGTAATGCAGCATGAGCAACAGGGAGGAATGCTGCTCACGCACATCCAAGTAGCGCTTAACGTTCGCGTTGGCACTTCGTTTGCTGTCGCTGCAGCTGAATACCACAGGCGCGGGAGCCCACGAAATGTGACGCAGCAAGGGCTGGTGGCAAAAATAATCAGCAAAGTCGAGCAACCTGACAGGCACTCCATCTTCCCCACCTAGCTGCACCCTCACCAAGCTAAGCGCCATGTCAAAGAACTGGACCTGGCCCCTGTCATTGGCGACCGCAAGCAGGGCCCCCGGCTGCAGCCAAGTCACGTGTGTGGGGCTGAGGGCGGCGCGCGTGAGGTGCGTGGACGCGTGCGAGTGCAGGGCGAGAACCCCGTTGTTGCAGGCGAGGAAGAGTCGGTCTTCTTGCGGGCTGTAGCTGTGGCTTGCAACCGGCGCCTCCAGCGGGATGCTCGTCACGGACACGCGCTCCACCCTGCCACTCACTTTTTCTGCGGTGCTGTCGATCTGCCCGAGATGCCGTGATAATTGGAATATATTCATAACCGGCATTTTTATCCCTATACCCTAGGACTCTGCCCTCACTTTGTTTGAGGTGTTCTCGATCTGCCCGAGATGCCGCGATAATTGATTAGAAGATATTCAACACCGGCATGTTTATCCCTACACCTTAAGAACGAGTCATCAGGCGCGTATGGGTTGGAAATGCAGTCCACAGTTGATCAAACCATTTTGGTTTGATTAATTTCTGATGAGGTGAATTCCTAGTTAAAATTAAATTCTAATTATTCAGTAAATAAAAAAACTTTTCAAAATCATTTCTTTGCAAAGCTGGATTACACATAACATCTTGTAACAAACACTCCACTCTTGTGAATACGCTTGCGAGTAACCCGCTTCACCTCATGAAGAGCTAGAGCCTCACCTTGTACACGACGCTGAGGACAGTAACACCTCCTTTCTTGTCAAAGCCTTGCTCCACACTGAGCACTACATTGGCATCCCTCGCGCTGAAGGCCACGCTCAGAGGCGGCAAGTGTGACCTGGCATGACCGACCAATGAGAGCTGGCCGCACCGCATGCTATATATCAGGATATTGGCGCGGTCTCGGCAGTCGCGCTCGAGAGGTGACCAAGGGTACACCTCGTCTTCTGAGCGCTCCCACCACACTGCAATCTGCAAAGTACAAAAAGATATTTGGTCGTATAAAATATGTACACTCGCCCTATTAATACTGCAATTAATGTACATATTAAAAATTTTTCCCCTCTTAGTCTGAATGGCAGCTATCCAAGAGCAAACTTCGACAAAGGTGGTAAGATTCGTCAGTTTTTTAGAGTCCGAGGTGAAAATATTTTCAACTTCATCTCCTGTGGCAATGTGTAAAATCCACAAGTACTTCATAAATTTTTTTGATCGACAGTTCAGGTAAAAAATTTTCAAAGCATAATGCTTGGTCAACAAAGATAATGGCATAGAGCATAGAATAAATTCAAGTCATCTAAAGTAGAATATTTTTACATACAATGAAGCTACTAGAAACATCTCGATCAAGGAAAAGTCACAGAAAATGAAAACTATTGATTCATACGAGGAAAGAAAAGTGTATTAGTATACCTCTACACTGTAACTTCATAGCAAGATATCAGTATGAAACATCTTGGTATTTTTACTGGCCCACTTCTGTCACGTCACATAGACAAATCCCTAGCTAACACTCGCACAAAGAGTGAAGAAAAATAAGAAAATCAGACCCCAACCAAAAACGAGTCACAATTTAACAGCCCACTCGGAATTTCAACATTTTTCACTTTCGTTCATGGCATTCAATAAATCAAGAAAACCTTCGTGTTTAGCAGCAAGAATGAAGCCATCTAATCATGAACATTCCTTTTCTTCCAAACACAAGTTTGGCCTTTCAGGCTCTTTGTGTAAGGTCCTGAGCTGATATGCGTTTTTTTTTAAATAAAAAATGTTTTTGTTTTCTTAAGGACCATCTTTTTCGGTTCACTGCTGTCCCGTTATTCAGCATTTCTAAATTTCTTCTTCAACTTCAATCTTGCTTCATAGCCTTTCTTCTTTACTTGCTGTCTCTATGCGCAGGGGATCTTGTGTGGGAACACGCTTTGTGCGTAGATTTTGCGTTTTTTTAAATCCATACTAAATAGTGCTTTCATCGTTCTTTGATTTGAAAAGCCTTTGGGGAGGCTTGAACTATCTTATCTAGTGTAATCTGATTTAGGCTTTTGGAATTTGTAAGCAAGGTTAGCTTCAAATTCTTTTTGATTTCTTTAGGATGTACAATTGTTGTATTCCCATTCTATTATTAAAGCCTCAGTGAAATACTTCATTACATCATTCTAAATTGCTTGATCGTCAATCAGAAAGATTGCTTGTAAGCGCATGACGATTTTTTGCTGGTAGTGCATAACGATAGCTTACAGTGCACAACGATTGCTAATATGCGTACCAAGATTACTTGCATGAGTATGAGTAAATGTGTTAGTATGAAATAACTAATCCTAACATTTTGACTCCACATGCAGTACAGGACACAACAGTATTCCATTTTTGCAGGAATGAATAGACAAGCCTTTCCTTTGAACTGTACATGCAGCACGGCACCAAATATCGCTGCATTCATGCAGGCGTAACAGCAGCAGCGACAACAATAACCACCAGCGGCGCAGCACCCACCATCTGACCAGTGACGTTAGCAGTGAGCCGCCTCTGGAAGCGGCGCCCGTGCGGCCCCGCCAGCTGCGTCGTGTATAGAGAAGGGTGTCGGGACGCGATAGAGGGCGTGGAGGGGCCTCCTGCTGGGGGACTAGAGAGGGGCAGCACGGGGGGAGGTGTGTACGGATCCATGTGCAACACCGACAGTCGCGAGTCGTTGTACGAGATCACCAAGTGACTTTCCGTGATCACGGCTGAACGTCAACAAGAGGTGAAAATTTGGAATTATTTTTCAGGTTAGGTGAAACAATACGAGGTGAGCTTAATGGAGTAACTGTTCATATATGATTGATGGGTAGAGAGACTGGCCTCACAGTTGCCTCTATGAAGACCATCGTCGTTCTTGTAGGACCTTAGGAATAATTTATAAAGTTCTTATTTGTATTTTGAATATTACAGTGCCCAAGTAGCTCCCTACTGCGTACCATGAGGATATTCCAGGGAATGTTATCGTAATATTGATGAAAATAACTGGGTCCAAATGGGGCTACTAAAAAAATACTACATGAGCTACAAAGCCTTTCGAAAGAACTTCCCACCATGAATTCTCTCAAGCAATGTATTGACACTTGGTTAAATTAGAAGTTATTTCAGCATCCCTAGCCACTACAACAGAGTTTCAAAAAAGGATGAAGATATCATTTTGCGTGGAGTTGAGAATAGCCTCCCAACATTAGATACACGTGCCAGTAGAACTAAACAATCATTGGACCTTTTGATGCCACAACAATTATAAAATGTTGCACAACATGAAATACCAGTACTAGTAAAACCAACCAAAACCCATCAGCATCTTCAAAGTGCCCACGCACACAACGTCAGTCACAAATTAACATCTTCAAAGCGGCCACGCACAAAAAGGGCCAGCAAAAGACCCACCATGCGCAGGGTGTTCGGAGAGCAGCCTGCCCGTCATGTACTTATCAGAGGACAGCGCGCGCAGGTCGCCCGTCACAGCACTCACCAGCGCCGTGCACATCACGCCTGATGACAGCACCAGCTGCACACCAAATATCCCAGCTATAATTCTGCTTACGTTTCATCTGCCCGACCGTGCACGCATTACGCTTTCATTACAGCGCAGGGAAAACTTGGGTGGTATCATAAGTGGTGTTATAACTTTCAAGTGGTTTCATAAGGGGTGTCATAACTATTAAGTGGTATCATCAGTGGTGTCATAACTATTAAGTGGTATCATCAGTGGTGTCATAACTATTAAGTGGTATCATCAGTGGTGTCATAACTAATAAATGGTGTCATAACTATTAAGTGGTATCATAACTATTAAGTGGTATCATAACTATTAAGTGGTATCATCAGTGGTGTCATAACTATTAAGTGGTGTCATAACTACGGTTGACTGTCGTCACCGAGTCACCTGTCGTTTAAGTAAATTTTAAGTTCATGGTTACGTTAGAAATACGTAGGTATTAAGAGAAGATAGGTTACAATAAGTTATGAAAGGTTAAATTAGGTTAGATACCTTAGGAAAAGATAGGTTAGTTAAGGTTAAGATAGGATAGAGTATCTTAGGAAAAGATAGGTTAGTTAAAGTTAGGATAGAATACCTTAGAAAAGGATAGGTTAGTTAAGGTTGAGATAGGATAGAATATATCAGGTAAGGATAGGTTAGGTTACATTTTGGAGGAATAGGTTAGGTTAGAATGGGATATCTTAGATAAGAATACAATAGTTTAAGTTCTTGGATAGGGAACGATAGGTTTAGCTCGATTAGGATAGGCCAGGATACATTTGGTTAGGATAGCACAAGATAGGTTGGGATAGTAAAAGTTAGGTAAAGATAGGCTAAGTAAGGATTGGCTAAGCAAAAATAGATTAGGTAGGTAAAGTTAGGGTAGTTTAGAGTAGGTTTGGTTACATAACACTTTGACCGCAATGTGCACCACCGGTGGCCACGAAGGGGATTTTCATAATGCTGCTGACCGACCAGCAGTCACATATTCAATTGTTATAAATATTTTATTGAAGCTTAATAAAGACATGATCCAGTTAATGTTTGCTATTTTCCAAAATGCTTCCTAAAATTAAATTTAAATTTCAGCTGCATTTCATCAATTTCGAAGAAGTTCATGAAACAAGATAAAAGTTGAAGAAGAAAATAGTAGGTGCTGAAAAACAGGACAGCAGTGAACAAAAAAAAGATGGTCCGTAACAAAAAAAAACCTCTTCTATTTCAACAAAAAGAAGGCCTACCTAACCTTTAGCTTGGGATCTCACATAATCCCCTGGCCTCATTTGATACTACCACAACTAAGTCAAATACTAGCACACGCTGCCCTTGAAATTTATATACTTTGATTATTTAGGATATTGATGAAGCATCACTGAGAACACAAGTTCTGTAAATACTACTAAGTTAAACATGCAACTGCACTTCACATTTTCAACTGGCTGAAAAAAAATCATTGAACAAAGGTAAATCTGCATTAAAAATGCATTTCAAATCATAACGCAAAAAGTACATTCTGGAATTAAGAACAATTCATTAAATTACGTTGGAATTATTAAACAAAGAATACTGCATCATTTAAAGACACGAGTTGGGTATTTCGTTACTTTAAGACAAATCGAGATACTTCAGGTTAAAAACTGGTCATTCAATTTTTCCCGCACAAGTCTTTCTTAACGTGCTTTACTTGAATTCAAAATATATTTCAGCAAACCTATTGGATTAGATTTTTAGTTATCTTCAGCCTCTCTAACTACAACTAAAGTGTTCCAAAGAGAGGAAGGATGAATTTATTATGGACTTGAGGAAACTCAAAATCTATACACAAGGAGTGTTCCTACGCAAGATCCCCTGCGCATAGAGACAGTAAGCTGAGAAGAAAGGATATGAAACAAAATAAAAGTAAAAAAAAACCAGAGGAGCCAAAAAACACGACAGCAGTGTACTGAAGAAATATTGTCCTTCATAAAAAACAAAAAATTAATTCTACTTCAACCAAAAAAGGTTTACCTAACTCTTAGTTCAAGACCTGACATCTTCCCCTTTGAAAGTGCATTTTCCTATAGATATAATAGCTGTATCCTTCAGAGGGGACAAAACTAGTACCACACACCATTGAGCTGGGATCAGAAAAAACGGTTTATTAGATGTATATGGACATTATCACATTGACTGCATATCTATACATATGTGTACCCCTAGGTAAATTGCTCATTTACCTCTCAGTATCAATTAACAGCATTTCAATTATTTCACTGCCTTTATTCAAATTAGACAATAGCCTTCAAGTCGAGATGAAATGTTATTGTGCAATTTTAATTTTCCTGCTTCTTAAAAAGGATAAATATGTAATTAAGCAGCAAAGATGGCTCTTCAATTTTGCAACTTCCACCTAACTAAATTGACTGATGCAACTGCGCAAACGCAGTTAACGTGTTAGGATTCCTTTATATTCATTCTGTATTATGATTTTGGAAACTATTCTTGACCTGATTATTCTAGATTACATTATTGGTTAGTTTAAGCCTTCCTATCCGCAACAAATGCGATCCAAAGAGAGGAAGGAGGAAGGCCCAATTTAATACGAAATCAAGGGAACGCAGAATCTATGCAGAAAGGGCATAGAAACAGTCAAGTTGAGAAAGAAGATTATGAGACAAGATCGAAGTTGAAAAAGAAAGTAATAGTTGCTGAAAAACAGAACAGTGAACCGAAAAAAGGTGGTCCTTAACATAACAAAAACATTTTATTTCAACACAAAGAGGGCCTACCTAACTCTCAGCTTGGGCCCTCTCACATTTTCCCCCTGGGAGTGCTAATCCCCATAGATAGAATAGTTGTATCCCCCTGAGGGGAAACAAAATGTAAAATTTCAGTTGCACATTTCCCGTTCTGATTATTCTTACACAAACCGAGAAGAGTCTCAAAGACTTCATGAAGCAAAATGGGAAATTTCAGATCTCACATAATAAACCCTGCAGGGCTCGTCTCTTTGAGGCACAGAGTCGCTGCTGCCTTCTGTGGGTGGAGGCAGACTTGACTGAGAGCCCCAGCTGCTCCACACGACATGCTCTCCTGACAGCAACTCCTGAAATTGGATTCAAATTTGAAATCACTTCAGTACATTTAGCATATTTCAAGATACAATCATGAATTGAGCACACTTCAATTTAACCTTTATGGGGTTGATCTACATAGATTAGATGTTACTTCAAGCCTTATTAACTGCAACTGCAGTTAATTAACTGCAGAAGCATTCCAAAGAGAAGAAGGAGAAGGCACAATATGAACTTAAGGAAATGCAGAATCTATGCACGATGTCCATAGAAACAGTAAGTTGAGAAAGGAGCTAATGAAACAAGATGGAAGTTGAAGAGGAAAGTAGTAGGTGCTGAAAAACAGGACAGCAGTGAACCAAAATCCGATGGTTCATAACAAAAACCAATTTTATTCTATCAAAAAGAAGGCCTACCTAACCTTTAACTTGTGACCTGATATATTTTCTCTGGGAGCACTAATTCCCCTAGAGACACTAGTTGTATCCTCCTGAGGAGCTTGGGGTTGATCTACATTTTGCTACAAAATGAAAATGATTTCTGGAACAATAAGATTTCAACAGAGGTATCTCTCAGAGACTAACAATTTACAGTACATATAGTTGAACAAATAAAATACAATACTAACACAAGCCTAAAGTATAACACATTGGGTACTTCTACAGTGAAAGAGAAAAATTAAAGCATACCAAAAAAAGATTCTAAAATACCATATTTCAGTTATAAAAATACCAGATTTCAGTGTTACTCATTGAAGGGTAACTAACCTTGAGAAGGTCATAATCAGTGAGATACCAACAAGGCAAACACTTTCTGTGCCCCTTGTTTAAGAGGTTGATCACTTTTTGAAGAGGATAAAGTCCAACAAGCCTAATGAAGAATCATAATCTTCTATACAAGCCTTGAGAAGTTCAAGTATAAGCTAGGTAACTAAAAATGAGATACTGCTAAAGATGAAACCAAATCCATGAAAGATGGAAGCAAGCATTAATAAATGATGCTTGTTATTTTTTAAAAAAACATTGATGTACACTGTAGAGTTGATATAGCATAATCAGTGCACCTCTAGCACAAGCATGCATCCTTACAGTAAAAAGTAAAGTGAAGTAATGCTGTGGTGAGCATCATGGAGGGCCAAAATGGTATCTCAACAGTACCAAATAGACATGATTTGCCTTAATTGTTCAACATGAAATTCAGTTCAAGATTTACCTTAATTGATGTTATATAGAAATTTAAGCATATATCATTACATTCAAGAGTTACACTCTACAAACTACTTGCACACCAGAAGGCAAACTAGTTTACCCATGAGGTTTGTAATTACTAGCCAACCATCATATGTTAAACCTAATTTTTTTGCCAATTTATAAGGAGATTGTATCATATCTGCAAAACATAGGTTGGTAGAATTGTTAACCAAGGTCCCTCCTATTATTATCATTATTTTTGGGTTGTACCAAGGTCCCTTTGCATTGAGTTATCTAATGAATGGAGAAAAAATTATATCATAAAAATACAGAAAGCAAAGGTCCTGAACAAAACATGCTCATTTAATTCAATTTAGACAATTAAAACTATCCAAGCAGGGTCTACATCAGAACAAGATCAACAATGTGAAAAAAATACTTTGGGTAAACGTAATGTGAAATCGTACCCAAGCAGGGCCTTTTTGTAACTGTTTTATGTAAAAATAAATCAAAACAAATTGATATAACCAAATTAAGTTAATATTGACCTCAAACTCTTTTAAAGCATCTCTCAACCGAGTTGGACGACTGTTTTTAGGAGCAACACATCCTCCTCTTGACTCAACGTAGAGCTTCTTTTCATCGTAGTAAACACGTTCCTTGCTCACATTGGATTTATCTTGATACCTGAAGGAGAACAAAATCAAGAAGTAATGTAAATATGAATATACTCAAACATTATATTATAATATAATTTAATAATATAATTGAAGTTATCAAATCATTTGTGGTAAATTTAACAGCCTGCAACATAAGATTCTAGTAAAAATTCATTAAAAACCACATACAGAGATTTAAATTTTTTTTTTAGACTACATATGTTTCTATGATTTGGACTGGCATCATCACAGTAACTTATAGGAATAAATTTTGAAAATGGTGGTATAAATTTCCCATGTTAAAATATGCAAAAACTAAAAAACATTTTTAAATACAACATACAGTCTTTCTAGCAAAATGATCTTGAGATATTGAGCATGGGCAGAAATCTTTCTTTTTTTATACTGTTATTTTATAATTGGAAACAATTCTTAATTTAATATGACATCTTTAGAGCTGCTTTTAATGGTAGCAATATAAAAATTAGTAAGCTATAAATCCAACATAAATTCTACAGATCAATATAGCATAGAAAATGAGAACAACAGTGAGATAATAATGTTGCATTACTAAAAACCATACCTCACTGCAGCAAAATCAGCATCCCTGACAACAACATCTTCTCTCAGGCTCCAAACTTTGACATCACCTGACAGAGTTGCCATAATTGTCAGGACATTATCTGAAAATTGATGCATATATTAATTACCTGTGAAGCACTTTTTACAAGCACTTGTGAAGACATACAAACTTGAAAATAATTTAAAATTCATGCATTAGAAAAGAATTTAGCTGTTAAATGTAAAATGAAAAATTTTAGATGGTATTCAGTGAGAAATATCTCTTATACCTCTTCAAAAGTGTTAAAGGACAAGAGTGTACTAGTTTTAAATTGTTCAAGCTAGCTTAGCTACTAATGACACTCAAATTCTATATTTCCAGCAAGTAATTATTGAAACAAGTTCAACCAATCGTAAAGAATATAAGAAATATTTCAATGCGTAAAATATAAATTTTACATTCTACATGCATTGTTACAAAATGATGACAGAATAGTCTTCACGCCCATCCCTGATGTTCATAATGAGCAGAAAACCTAGGTTTGACTTATATACTTCAAAATATGAGAAAAAAGCATACATATAAAATTAATTTTTTACGAGCGCTCTTGTTAAGTATAAAAGTAAGTCAAATCGCTTATTCCTACTACATAACATGATCCTTACTCTTCTTAGAGCAGCGTCGAGGTCACTGACAGCTCGGAACGTCTGCGAATTCTTTGTCACAACGGATTTACAAAATCTCCAACATTAAAAAATAAGTCCACAAAATCTGATATAGAAATTTAGATAACACCCGTGTTTTCTTTAAATTCTGAAATTCCAAATTTAATTTTTAAATTGTACCAACATCATCCAATTAGTGGATGGCTGTAGGGTTTGTTATGTTTTTCAATTTTTAAAACTTACGTTAACTAAAAGCTGTTCCATTGCTTAACCCGAGTAATCTGATCATTCAAGTAAATTATTATGGGACAATAAACCTGTTAAATGACCACGTGAGCAATAACAATATGAGTTTCCTCAGTGGTAAGGAGAAACGGGTGCTGCTATATCGTGAGGTCTACCACACTACAGCACGAAAAAAAAGTTTATTTTCAATAAAGATGGAACAAAAAAGATGGTGCATCGATGGTTGTCAAAAAATCTTGAAGTAAATACACTTACATGATACACACACATGAGTATTTTAATACCCGTGTCAGTAGTCGAAAACAAATGATTATGATTCAGGGCAATGTATTTCTAATATTGCTTAATCTAGATATGATATACGTAACTACAATTATAAAAGAAAACAAAATTTGAATGATTATGCATTGTTGAGAACACTCATTTTAGTACACACTAATACAGTGAAATATGAGCTCAGGGACTTGCGGTATAAGGAGTTTGTTGAAAGTAAAACGGGTGGATTGCAGTAATCCTGCGTCTTCAGCAGCGAAAATATTCAGAACTATATTTTCACTGCTACGTATAAGCTAGTTCGGACGGTGAGGTCAAACATACAAGTGAGCATGCAAGGAAGCAGCAAGCAACAATTAAACTGCGTACTATTATACGAATACAAAATTTTGTCCTGTAATATGCATGTCTCAAAGTTTACTTTAATAGAACACGTAAGTCCCTTAAATTGGTTATTTTACAATAAAATTTCACTAGCGTACACAGCCCGTCAGAGATGCCGGGATTAATTTTGTTCACTAAAGTTCATAGATCATTCATTTAGATTTGTAACTTTCTCAAAATTACTAAAATTTGATCACTTGAACGACTGAGAGTGAGTGATAAACACATCTGTACGGAACATAGGTTTCAATAGCTTTCAATTTTTTTCCATAATAATCCTTGAGATGATAATTCCAAATACATTCATCCTTATAATACCCATAGCTAAAATATTTTTATACCCGGGAATAGTATATATCTGCGTCAAAAATACATTCAACAAGCATTTTGAGCAGTTCTAGGAAAATTTTTGAGGGTTACAGATGAAAACACACTCACACATACTGTATATTTATCAAGGGTCACGACTTGAGGTCCTTCCGGTCCATTTATTGCGTTAAGGGGCTGCTCTAAATTAGGGTTTTTAAAAGCTTTCGCTTATGTTCTCACTGTGTTCAACAGATTTCCGTCATCTTCACTATTTTTCTCAATTGATGCCAATAGTCCATTTCAGTTTAAAAAGAATCGCCCGACGGAAAAAAGTCCTACGCAGAAAAATATTCTCTCTATATAACAGGGTCCGCAAGGCGCAAAAACATCACCTTACGACTATAATTATGATTATGTATCGCCGCCTGATTATATCTTCTTGTTTCATCTTTTGATTCATTCAATGATCCAATAGTGAACCCACGCGCAGTGCTCATGTGGATGCAATAAAACTTAGTCAAAATTAAATACCCCTTTAAAATACACTAAGGAATTAATTTCAAATTTTCGATGCAAATATTTTTGACTGTTTGAAAGAAATATTCATTCACTTAATGTACGCAACAACGTTTGTTACATTCGACCACGCACACCTAAGTAACCAAATCAGATACTGCTTTTATTTATGAAAAAGATACGTAAAACAAAGACCTAGATCTTGATGTAAAATAATGAGGCTTAAAAAGAAAAATTTATACTCCTTGTGTGGTGTTCAGGTAACCACTTTACAGAGCGTGGCATTACAATGACATTTTAATTGTAAATTCGTACTCTTCAGAGAACAGAAAACATACGAGTATATACATATTTATATGTATCAATTTATGTTAATAAATAAATATATGAAGGCGTATGTAAACATAGTATAGACAACTTGAACGGCATTTTTTATATACAACTTCGAAATTGTCAGTTTGATGTTATGTTTTCCACATTATTTTATTTCACTGATTTTTGTCATAAGTTCAGTGTATTGGTAGGTCCAATCGCACATTTTTCTACGAAAATAATAATGACCTAACTTTTAAGATGTAAAGCACTTTTTTAAATATTGTGATGGAAATTTCTATTTATAGTTTTTTGTCATATTCTTACGGTTTCAAGACTAAATATTTTTGATGATAATTTTACATAAAAATAAATTGTTGGGAAACTGTGGCTCAATTAACAGCCTCTGTAACCTCATAGGACATCAGTACCTTATTGAAATTCGAAGAATAGAAAGAATTTGTCAGGGAAAAATTTGAAATATTTATTTACCACTAATTTGCACATTAATTGTTACAAGTAAGACATGAGAATATACTTATCGTAAAACAGACTAATTACCCATGTATGTCAAATAAGTTACGAGGCTTCAATGGCAACCTGTCAAAAGCTGAAAAAATTTGGAGTAAATTATGGTAAATAGCGTTTAATCCGTATGTTCCTAACTTAAAATGGAGTAATATCAAGCTTTTCTCATATCAAGCTACGAGAAAATACTGCTAGATATTCTTGTCAAGG
>JACJUY010004011.1:86144-97313 GCA_014220935.1 Platorchestia sp. MABIK | reverse complement strand
TAGAATGGAAAATTGACTGGCAAACGAAAATCGTATGCTAGAATGGAAAATTAACTAGCAAACCAAAATCGTTTGAAGGAATGGAATATTGACTAGCAAACCAAAATCGTCCGCTAGAATGGAAAATTGATTAGCAAACCAAAATCGTATGAGAGAATGGAAAATTGACTAGCAAACCAAAATCGTATGCTAGAATGGAAAATTGTCTAGCAAACCAAAATAGTGTGCTGGAATGGAATATTGACTGGCAAACCAAAATAGTGTGCTAGAATGGAATATTGACTAGCAAACCAAAATAGTGTGCTAGAATGGAATATTGACTAGCAAACCAAAATAGTGTGCTAGAATGGAGTATTGACTGGCAAACCAAAATCGTGTGCTAGAATGAAAAACTGACTCGCAAATCAAAATCGTGTGCTGGAATGGAATATTGACGAGCAAACTAAAATAGTGTGCTAGAATGGAATATTGACTAGCAAACCAAAATCGTGTGCTAGAATGGAATATTGACTAGCAAACCAAAATCGTGTGCTAGAATGGAATATTGACTAGCAAACCAAAATAGTGTGCTGGAATGGAATATTGACTCGCAAATCAAAATCGTGTGCTAGAATTGAAAATTGACTAGCAAACCAAAATCGAGACTAGCAAATTGATTGATGTTGAACATTTTCAATAATCTGTAAAAATTAATTCGTGGATTAAATTTGAAAAATAATTTTTTCCTTATTTCACTGAAAATCAAACGTATTTCTTATCTATATTTTCTACATTATGAACTTGACTGATTTCCACGTGACATATTTGCCGGTCCTAACCATACTTCTTGGATAGGATTTGATATGAAATTATTTTACCACGAAAAACTAAATGTGCGTTGCAATTACTTTAGGAAAATATAGCATAGATACAATGAGAGCAGGTCGGCTGCTCAAATTTCAGCCATATCATTAAGGATAAATTCGAAAGGAAAAAACGGGAAGGGGTTCATGCTTCTCAAGATTAGACCAAAAACAAGGACGTTCGGTACACCCTATAATTTTTCTGCGTTTAGATGAGTTTTGGGCAAAGTTGACGCCAGGTCCGAGTATGAGTCGAAAGTAGACACCAGGTCCGAGTATGAGTCCAAAGTTGATACCAGATGTGCGATTGTCGAACGCCTGGTGCAAATTTCGTCTTGGAATAACTTTACTCGGGCCATTTTAGGCATAAATCAGACTTTGATGGCACAAATCACGTCTCGCCAAACTACTGTACCAGCATGAGGCGGTAGGGAAAAGTGAATGAATTAACCCTAACTGCAGAAACTTTTTACTCATATTCCCAATATCACAATCACTATTTTTATTAATACAACCACACTATAGTACACTGGCATCAGGTTATCACCAAAGCAGAATGCATGGGGACGGAACCGCAGTCCGGCAAAATGCTTCAAAAATTACATTATGGCTCAAATTCGTCAAGAAATGAATTGTGCTTAGCGTTTTTAGTGAGTGTGCTGTAAATTTTAGTGAGTGTGCCGTACATGGCACGTTGGGAAGTTAAGGGTTAAACGAAGAACTCAATGAAGGCTATGAAGTGCTCAATAAACTCAAAAAGGAACTTTTTGTGCAAGACCAAATAATAAACTCACAAAAACGGAAGAAATTTGTCCTCGAACATTTTAGGACGATGTCTAATATTCCACCTAATGACTATGTATGTTAATAGAATGTTTTTTATTCATGTCCTGTGTAAAAATGCTGTAGTATGGGATGAGCTCCGCGTGTTTTATGTGAACGAAAGCTGGAAGGTGTGGAATATTACCTCTAGATAAAGTTATCCATTTGATTCTAGTATTGGCTAAGATTTTAGCTCATGTTTGTCGATGCCCAATTTTAGGAAACCTACACGATGGCTGGAGGATGTCACTCGAGATTTATTCATTCACTTGAAACAGCTGTGAGCAGATGTCGATGCGCCTGTGTTGAGTATTTGAGACCTGTGCTGGGTATATAACAGATATACCGCAGATCATGCTAAAACTATATAAAAGTTGATTAATTTTCGCACCCTGCTTCATGTTTGCCCATAATTTGATGTTTTCCGAGGCCTAATATTTATATTGGCCACTCACTTGATGTTTTCCGAGGCCTAATATTTATATTGGCCACTCTCTTGATGTTTTCCGAGGCCTAATATTTATATCGGCCACTCACTTGATGTTTTCCGAGGCCTAATATTTCAGGAGCGCCGCATTCAAATGATGCAATTCATCTCACGAGGCTGCAAAGAAGAGCGAATATGAAAAGGGTCAATTTCCATTTCCGCCATCTGGCATCGAGGAAGCCCCGCCGAGCTGAGTGAGGTCATTCGTGTGTCGCAACTCATGGCCAGACTCTTCCATTCATAGCAAACTTCTGTGATGGTGTTTTTTTTTTTCGCAGTAAAATAGTCAAATTTGGCCCCCTTTCAGGTAAATTTTTCCCCTTAAAAATCCCTGAGCATCTGAATGACAAAATGATTAGCGGGCTTTATGGCATAATTTTGTTTAAAATGTTACATATTAGGAAATTTTGGCCTTAAAAATCCCCAACCATCTGTCAACTTACTAGGATGACCATAAGGTGAGTGGTCTCTATGGCTAAATTTTGTTTGAAATCTGATATATTAGGAAATTTTGTCTTTAAAAATCCCTCAGCGTCTGGCAACTCTGTTTGATTATCAGATACTGACTGGTATTTATGATCAAATGAAGAAATTTTATTCAGAAATGGCAATTTAGGGAATTCTAGCAAAAATGAAGCCAATCTGGTAACTCGATCTAACCTCAAACCTTCCAATACTTCCGTCCCCTGAGGAGAAAAGGAAGGATTCAGAAAAATCAGCTTTCAACTGGCTTGCTTACTTACTTATGTTCTTCTGAAGCGAGATACGAGTACACAAAGATACAGAGAGAGAGATATGGGTATGATAACTTAAATTTACAAGCAGACGTTAGTTCAATTACAAGAAATACAGCACGCTTGAGTCGTGTTCTTTTCCTTTAGGACAATTAGGATAGGTTCTGGAAAACAATATCCTTTTAAAAGTAGATTTTCAAAAGTGTAAGACAAAAGTTATTGTTTTAAAAAGTATTAGCTTAGAATTCACAAATATTAGTCAAGTATTTCGAAAGAAAACCCATAGAGATTCGGTCGAAAATATTTTGAAAGCTCACTTCAATGTTTCCTGTAACTGAATTACATAGGGATGGATCAGAACGAATACTTAACTCGTGGAGCATTCGTGAACATTAGATTTATAGGTACTCCAGTTAGTGACCCAGCCTTATTTTTTCCACCTGCATGCATGTTTTTCGCCGCCAAAGTAATTAAATCGCTTGGGAGACGAAAAACATGCATGCTCCGGCGAAAAAGTTAGACTGGGGAGGAGAAAAATTTTTGAGTACAAAAATCTTGGCGACAAAAAACTCTACAAAAAGTGAGCGTAAAAAAGTCATAATTTTAAAGCTGACAGTATAGAATTTATGCCTCCGAAGGCAAGCGCCATAGCGCACAAATTTCGAGTGCATATCTTTGCCCGACAAAGACCCTGCAAAAACTGAATTTAAAGAAAACGTTTATAATTTCATAGCTAGCATTAGGATAGAGTTCATGCCTCCGAAGGAGAAAAAATGTACGAAAAAGAAAAATAGTTCATTTTCAAGAAAGTTGATGCATGAAATGTATAAACAATTTCCTTACCACAAGTGATACAGTAGTAAATTATTACTTAGGTCTGATACAATATCAAATTTGAGTATAGCTACTTGTTGGCCCGAATAAGTTCAGCGACTTCTTATATATATAATCATCTCACCATCATAACATATTGTTTTTATTTTTATTCTTTTAAATAAGTCCTTCATTGAAAGACACACGAGGTGTAGAATAGCTGTGTCGTAGGTAAATCTTATTCACGAGAGAAACTACCAAAATTTTTTTTCTTCAATATTTTTTCTTCAATATTTTCTTCAATATTTTCTTCAATATTTTTTCCAAGAACGTCGTCAGATTTCACATCTTCTGAGGATGATGAGAATTAAAGAGGGTGGATGTTGACTGCTAGCCACCTAAGTTGTGTAATAATTGATAACACTAGGATAAGAATACTAGGCGAGTTTGATAAAGAACAACTCTGTGAATAATATTGTGATGTCTCAAAATATCACAGCTTATAACATAAAAAAATAGAGTCATTGCACGTTTTTCAAACCCATTTTAGTTCTTTTTGATCACATTTAACCACTAGGGAATACAATTTATTTTCTTCATCTATTAAAGTGTATGTTAGAATATAGAAATTGGCTTGAGTTGAAGTGAATGAGTTCTTAATTTTCGAGTTTTTTGAGCCTGGTGCCCCAGGAAAATTTATTCACCTTGCAATCACCAAACTATTCACCTTGCAATCACCAAATGATTCACCTTGCAATCACCAAATTATTCATCTTTCAATCACCAAATTATTCATCTTGCAATCACCAAATTATTCATCATGCAATCACCAAATTATTCACATTGCAATCACCAAATTATTCCCCTTGCAATCACCAAATTATTCACCTTGCAATCTCCAAATTATTCACCTTGAAATCACCAAATTATTCACCTTGCAATCACCAAATTATTCACGTTGCAATCACCAAATTATTCATCTTGCAATCACCAAATTATTCACTTTGCAATCACCAAATTATTCACCTTGCAATCACCAAATTATTCACCTTGCAATCACCAAATTATTCATCTTGCAATCACCAAATTATTCACCTTGCAATCACCAAATTATTCACCTTGCAATCACCAAATTATTCCCTTTGCAATCACCAAATTATTCATCTTGCAATCACCAAATTATTCACGTTGCAATCACCAAATGATTCACCTTGCAATCACCAAATTATTCATCTTTCAATCACCAAATTATTCACCTTGCAATCACCAAATTATTCACCTCGCAATCCCTAATTAATATTCTAAATCCGTCGTGGTGTTCTCAGAAAATCCAACTTAAACGAGGGATGCTGAAGGACAAGTACTTTCAGAGCGTCCGTCTTCGGAGAAGTATAGCATCATACCGAACAAAAAACATGAATAAATTATTAGCTCACTCAAAGACTTGGTGTATGCCAAGTGATGCTTTTAATTATTGGCCCGAGGATCAAGCCTTTTGCGGTTGAAGCATTCGACATATTGAGTTTATCTTCATTTCTTATGGATGTTTTGAATATTGTAAAGAGAGGGACGTTGTAAACGAATATCTGCCTAATTGGACAAATGATGTTTGAAGCTGTAAAATATAATTCTCAGTTGTGTTAATATGGGCATGAGGAAACAAAGCGGGGCTTCCGTATTTGCATTCTCTCCCTCAATTCCGCGGCCTGTTGAAATGAGATGCGCGACCTAAAATCCATCTCGAGTTTAAAAGCATTTAAACGTTAGAGTAAAAATGATCAAAGTGAGATGAAATATTTCTAAGCGTTATCAAGACCGATGATAAATAATTGAGTAATCACTTTGGTGCTGTTTCAGAAGTGAGATTTGTACAGTAGTGATGTATCTAAAAGTTGAGCAAGCACTATTATCAGCAACCAGGTACAATAGTTACATTTTAAATTTGTGAACATGAAACAGCGTGAGTTATCTTCTGAAGTGTGAAAAGTAGGGCTGCATCTCAAAGTTGATCGGACGGTTTTATTATAGGTATTCACGCTTTATCACAAAAAAGCGAACGTGAAACAGACTGAGTTATCCTGTAAAATTCTTTGTTGAGATTCCTAGAGATTGTAGCAAAACTTTGAATAGCAAGTGAGTGACGACCCACTCATGTTGTTCAGTGAACTACAGCAGCCGACGATATGAGGGAGCTCTACCAGTAAATAAAAGAGTATATTAATAGAGGGACTCAAATACTTGGTCATTGTAATGAGTAATGTGTTCGTATAACATTTGAAGAACATGGTAGAAGCTACGTGTGAGCCCCACGCTAACTCGAGCTGTAGTATAGACCTTTGGTCTGTGGTTGACAAGGTTTAAAATACACTGAAAAAGTTGAAAGTGAGAAATTATCGCTAAAAACGAAAGTTGATGCTGTCAATGCCGCACCGAATCTGTCAAGTAACGCGATATTGATATTTCATTCTCCTTGTTATAATTTACTCATTAAAATCTGACAGAATTAATACACTCAATTACGTCACGTGTTGTTTACTTTCTGGTTCTCTTTTTGGGAATTGAGAAATTCCCTTTCTTTTTGTACATTTCAGAAACAACATTCTTCGGTTGTACAAAAAGAGGCAAATTACTGACATTTCGATTGACGCATTTGGCTGAGATACAATTGAGGTGTTGTACTACCGAGTATTAGCTGACTAAGTTCTAGTCAGTACCTGTGGCGCTTTTCATGGAGTAACTGAGGAGGAATTTTGAGTAGCAGCAAAAAGTTAATTGCAGAGCCTCCAGGTTGTGGTGCTTTGATGAAGCTCGTTGCAGAAACTCTAACTTTCAAAGACGCCCGATGTAGAGACGAAGACAGCACTGACGTAAATTGTGAGTATAGGAGATAACGCGAGGAAGTTACGAATCTTTCGAGAAAGCCTCTTTGACACGTGGCGAGGCAAGGGTCTTCCGTCAGAATAAATTCTGGTCGTTCAAACAGAGTAGACGGAATACATGCTGGGCAAAATATCTTACGTGTGTGCGATGTTTGCTTCTTGGGAGAATAGTCTGAAAACTTCACCGAAAGTTTGGCTGAGTCGATTCAGCTTCAGGAAGTGATTAAGGGATGTAGGAAATTACACTGAGCAAAAAGGCTTAAAATTAATTGACGATGGAAGTAAATGAATGGGAGATGTCATAGGGAGAATTTTTACGACCGTCTTTATCGTATCGTTCGTCTCACGCATGCATCCATTGGATGAAAAAATAATTTCAGTCATGATCTAAATCTTTATCAAAATCTCTGAGCTAAACATAGTATCATAATTTCAGAAGGCGTTAAGCCTAGAGGGTGCAATGTTTCTTTCATGTATGAGATCGAAATCTGGAAAAAATCGTACGTGACTCTCAAGCGATCAATTTCAAGGATCTAATCAATTTTAATTTCATGTGATTAATTTCAAGCATCTAATTAATTTCAATTTCGTGAGATAAATTTCAAGGATCTAATCAATTTCAATTTTACGTGATTAATTTCAAGGATTTAATCAATTTCAATTTCATGCGATAAATTTCAAAAATCAAATTTGTGCTCAGTTGAGAAGTTGAAAGTTCGCAAACACTGCATGCAAATAAAGCCTGTCCTGAGCTCTACATTGCTCATACAAACAAGTATTTAATAAGTTTTAGGAAGGAAATACAAATAAATTCCTTACACTGCTATCCTGAATATTTAAACGTGTTTTCAAGTAGCGATACAGAGTGATTCCCGTGTAAATTTTCAATTTATTCTCAAGTACATGATGTGCATGACGTGCATGATGCACATGACGTGCATGACGTGCATGACGTGCATGATGTGCAGATCGGTGGAGTTGTAGTGGCACTGGTGCAGGCGCTGCTGCCGACGTGTGGATCGAGACAGCGTAAACTCAGGATCTCGTTCTAGTCAAAACCCTCAGACTGACCTCTCATTAATTCCAATGCTCGTAGCTATTATACATTAAATTTATTTCAAACGTGGAAGGCTTGCAATGAGATTGACATCAACACTTAGAGACACTGTAAAAATGAATGAATTTGAGTTTACTGCTACTATTTTCGATTTCACGTCTGACGAAGGAGTGTTCCTTAATCCTTCTACACCTGGGCCAGCGCCAGCGACTCAGCGGCAGCAAGAGCAGCTGCAGCTGCCGCGCTCGCACCACGGTAGAGGAAACAAGATAGAGTCATTTCTATGGGGGAAAATACACCGCCTCCTGTTCGAATAGCCAATAGAACGGCTTTATTTCGAACAAACCTCATGACGTCACCATTGCGACATGTCGTTGGGCCAATAAAGGCACCAGATTTGGGGCTAGCAGTGTTGCCAGATGCCATTTATGAGCTGCTATTGGTTCGTAACCATGATGTCGCCATTGCCAGACGGTCGAAAAAAGACTGATTTGACCCTACCTTGTTTCATATACTGTGGCTCGCACTCCCTGACTCAGCCAGTCGACCGACTGAGTCGAGCGCTCACAATGTGTTGTGCAGTGATCGAGTGTGGTCTGTGGTGAAGCAGCTCTCTGTCGCAATATTAGAACTCTCGGTTGTAGCTCAGTCCTGTTGCATACATACGTTTTTTAAGCTCTTGAGTATTCCAGCTTAATTTTTTTGTCTAACATAAGTTTCATTTTGTCTTTTCTAGGAGTGCTGAGTTCAAGGTCACTCACGGTGTTACTACAGCGTAGTTCAACATTGCGATCCATCGTCATTTTATTTTATTGTAGCTCTTTAAGTAACTCTTAGCATCTCAGAATGGCCTACCACGGACCGTCATACGGACTGAGCCGAGAGTGCCAAATGAAGGTGAGTACATTCCAAAGTATTCTTGGAAACTCAGTTACGAGAAAATGCGAAACGATGGAGTTGTAAGCCGCCTGCTGTGCACCGGTGCTGCTCAAGTTCGTCAGTGACCACCAGTGACTGCCAGTCCGGCACGGCTAGATAGGAACGCTGATACTGATTTAGCACTTCTCAGGTTTTGATTCTGCTCTCGAGATAAATGCGTCTTGTCACGCATCACTGAATAGGTAGAGTTATGATCGGGCTTCTGGCTTCCAAAGCAGCGTCTGTGATTGTTGATAGTGTTGTAGTCGCGCAATTTTTGAACCTCACTGTTACACCATACATTGTCAAAAAGTGCGAGCGTTAAAAAGAAGTAGCATTCACAGGTATTAACCGGTAGCATTTGAGGGTGAATTAAAAGTAATATCAAACGAATAGCTATCAATCAAATCAAATAAATAATAGATAGCTGAAAATGGTGAGTAGTTGCGCATTGCAAATAGAGAACATTGCGCCAAACAGCTGCGAATAAAAGGAACAGCTGTACATGGGTTGCTACGAACAAAATTTGCTTTCATTAAAATAGAAATTTAATTCGTTACATCTCCCCTGTTGACGACACGAGAAGACAAGTCAGTAACAAGGTAGTTATTTATTTGAAATCTGAAGTAATTCTTTTGCTGTACATAATGCGTTGCAGCTTAACGTGAAATCTGTCTGGTTTATTCATTGAAGTTAATGCGCCGTGGACGTGTATTAATGTCAAATTAGCACCATTGTATTAATTGCGATGTTACTTCAAGTACGATCCATTTATTCCCAGTTTTATCAGATTACGTGTCTCGTTTTTACCAAGTCTGCCTGTACTGTTATCATCGGATTACTTTCGTTATTTATTGGATTTTGAATTCGTCGCGTTGGCATGAGATGCACACCAGCGGACAACCCCATAGCAAACTCGTCCAGAGAGTCTTTCAGCAAGAGCGAGTGCCAGAAATTAACCACCATTCATTAGTAACACACGTGTGAGTTACGTAGAATAGGTGAGTCCTAGGATATTCAGGCAGTTGCACCTGCTGTGAGTGAAGCTTAATTGACTCTCAAGCAATTACCATAGCTGCAATTGTGTACACTTGTGTAATTTGTACGCTGGCACTCGGAACGATGGCATAGCGCGTTTTTCGGAGCCGGAACAAGGCAGTTTTGGGTCGTTTGGGCGATTGTTTGGTTCTTTGCAAGGCCATGTGATGTATGTGGGCTGTGATGTATGTCGCTGTGATGAATGTCACTGTGATGTATGTGGCTGTGATGTATGTCGCTGTGATGAATGTCACTGTGATGTATGTGGCTGTGATGAATGTCGCCGTGATGAATGTAAAAAAAAATTCCATGTAACCAGAAGGCATGCGAATTGAGGGCGTGTCCGGTCATTAGGGTAAGGGGTTTTGAGCTTTTCTATTTTCATTCGAGTTTTTCTTCTTGAGTTTTGAAGTTTCCTTAAATTTTCCATCAAGGATTTTGGGCTTTTCTTTTTCATTTGAGTTTTTCTTCTTGAGTTTTTAAGTGCGCTCAATTTTCCGGTTCAATTTGCGTTGGCAGTGTTTAACACGGCACGCCACCCGCGGCTTGTTGCTCGGGTCTGGATTTTCTCAAACTCACCGATTAAAATCATAAGGTTAATCAAGGTTTTCTGGGTTCTTCTTTTTCGATCGATTTTTACTTGTTGTGTTTTTGCGTGCCTTGAATTGTACATCAAGGTTTTCTGGGTCTTGAATTTTAGTTTAAGGTTTTCTGGCGTTTTCGTCTTCATTCGAATTTTTTATTCGAGTTTTTTAAGTGTATTAAATTTTCTCCGCATCTGCAGAGATAAAGTTCATTTGAATTCATTTTTCCTTTTTGGAGTGTAGATAATTTTATGAACTTGCAGTTTGAACTTTTGAATTTAAATAAATCGCTTCAGTTCATCCGCAACAAATGCAAGTAACCCTCAGAAGTGTTATAATTTATGAATCAAAGAATTAGGAATGTTCGGTTGATATAAATCCCTATAGCGAGAATTTTTGGTAAGCACGAGTACTTTCGTTATCGTGTGCCATCAAATCATCATCTAATAATTTTATCTAAAGGGCGATTGTATGTGTTTACGTGGATCAGCTGAACACTTTCACTATCGCTGCCAGCTAACGAATTTTTTTGTATTACGCTTCATGAAATCGCTTCGATAGCTTTGCGTTATTCGAGACACACAATATCTGTAGTGTATACACATACCTGTTTGGCGGACAATATCTATAGTATACGCAAACACCTGTTTGGCGTTAATATGGTCACGTTGTTATCTATTTCTGTGTCTTTGTATGGGTTTTATGTGTTGACGCAGACGCGGTTATGGTCCTTCATTTACCTCTGCTCTCTATCATCTCTTTGCCCATACCCTGGTTTGTTTGCTCGGGCTCTGACTCACCCTTCCGTACCTCTCACTCACCCCTCCATCCCTCTCACTCGCCACTCCGTACCTCACTCACCCCTCCAAACCTCTCACTCAGCCCTCCTTACCTCTTACTCACCTCTCCATACCTCTCACTCACCCCTCCGTACCTCTCACTCACCCCTCCATACCTCTCACTCGCCCCTCCATACTTCTCACTCACCCCTCCAT